>JAPMOB010222676.1:0-33056 GCA_029875015.1 Lepomis gibbosus | reverse complement strand
TTGGGCTGGACTTTGGGCTTTTTCACTATGCAAACCTGTTACATGCACAAAAAAGATATAGAACTCAATAAAGGAGAGGGAAAAGGCCAAAAAGCAGAATACCACCTCTTTAATAAATTTTGATTTGTAATATAATTATAGAAGAAATACAAAACTGAAGCAGAAATGGTTTGCCTTAGTGTTTCAGTGACTAAACATGAAAATATTTAGTGAAAGTCAGTGCCTTTAAAATTGGGTCATTGTTAAATTGTTTTCGTGGAGTTTTACCTTTCACAATGTTGAAACACCTCGCTGTTGTCATTTAGCACACACTTTGGCTCTACACATGATGTTACTGTATTTAGTGAGTGCCAGTGAGGTGACCTAGTGATGAAAGACCTTGAGATAATGAAAATGTTCCTGTTAGAGCCACAGGGGAAGTGCAGGTTCCAGGCATAACTGCTGACTGTACAGAACAATGCAGCTTCCAGGTGCAGGCCGGGAGGCTGGAAAGGCACCTTTGAAGAGGACTCTGCTGCTTCCCTGAGGTAGAAACTGGGACCAGAGTAGTAACATTATTCTCAAGAGAAGCTTCTGTGATGCTTCTGTTGCCGACATTGTTTTAGATGATAATGATAACGATGAGGAAGAGGAGAACAATATGATCCGGAGGAGATGCATAGCTAATGCAGAAGTGATGATGATGAAAAACAACACTGCAGCTATCCCATTTGGGGATTCTCTCTCGCTCTCTCTCTTTCGCTCTCACACACACAAAAAATAGGAAACAATTTTACATAAGCATGTGTGTGTGCTTAATGTGAAGCATTTTCCACTGCATCACATTATTAGCTTGCATGCCCAGTGATGTAAGAGTCAAAAACTCGATTTGGTTGGAGTAAGTGCTCGGCACACAGAAGACCAAGCTCTGGAAACCAGCGGTCCGCCTTCTGGCACCCATAAATAATCGGCAGGTCTGATGAAAATGAAATGAAAGCGTGTCATGATTAGCATGTAGCGTGGATGGAAGAATTAGACGTAGAGATGAAAAGAGCAGATTAGCTGTGATGGACAAAGCTAACACACTCCTGCCCTGCATTGGATTTGCAGGTAATTTCCCTGCTTGTTTTGACCATTCCACACCCACTGTAGGTATTACTGAAGCAGCACTGAACCTGTGTTGATACTGAAAAATTTAAACCCACTGGCACATGGCCCTTGGACAAGTCTAACAAGTCAATTAGAGTGATTCAGAATGGCTTGTTAAATAAGGCTCAGTAATTAATTAAATCTCTTTATTGATGATGTCTAAAAGGTTCGTGTTGCAGAGGAGGTGTTGTGCTAATCTTCAAATCTAATCAGAGAATGTGGCTTGTTTATTTCTCTAGTGGAAAAAAGATCGAGTCAGGGGCTAGAGGGATTGCAGGGTGTGTTCTAATTTAAGAAACTTGTCTGCTCTTATTTTGTCAGTCACAGTATACTCCTGTGCTGAACCACTTTTAGTGATCTCAGCTGATAAAGGCAAGATATATTAAACCACTGATAATTCATTGTACTGTACACTGCGCAGGTGTATCCATCATAAAAGCAACTGTGTAGTGGCCTACTTCTAAAAGTAATCTCTGAATTTAAAGAGGACCTATTATGCTTATTTCCAGCTCCACATTTTTATTTTGGTACTCCACTAGAGTAACGTTACATGATTCATAGATCAAATCCTTAAATATCCAAATTGGTCTTTGATGCAGCACCTCAGTTCATCCTCTGAATCAAGCCCTTTTAGCTCCTGTCTCTTTAAAGTCACCTCCTTCTTCTGATTGGCTTGTAAGCTGCTGTAACCTACAGTAAGTTCTATTTATGTGTTCCATTTACCTCAGAAGTTGGAAGTCGGAGATGGTAATGACATCACACCCAAGTTGGTTGCATTCCAGTACACAACTGATTTTATTTCAGAAAACCAAGATTAACACTTCTAGCCATTGATAGCAAAAAAAGTTGATAGCAATGTGGTATTTTGCACATGCTCACACCGTAGCAATGTTTTCACAGTTATACAGTAAGTTGGACAGTACTGTGTATGACTATTTAATGAGCCACAAAGAAAGACAGAAGTGGAAAACAGTATATTAGGAACTCGGAAATTCTAACTTCCCAGTACAACTGGAACATTTTTATACAGCCAATGCTGTGACCCCACAACGCCCCATATCACTATCTTACTAGTGATGTGGGGCACTAAATTTAATGAATTTTACAATTTATCAGGCCACAAATGAGACAATAAATTGGTAACCTTTGACGGCAGTGGGGTGTTGGCCTGGCAGTTCTGCTTGGGGCCTCACTGATTACTGTACAAAAACATCTTTGCTACCTTTACTGATTTTGTTAAAACTGGATAATTATTTCTAAATGGACAGATAGCTTCAAGTAACCTTTAAAGTGGCCCAATTAGCTTAGTTGACTCTGGCTGGACTTGGCGCTCTGGCACCTGTTGACTGTTGGTGTGTACACCACTAGCAGAGGAGCTTTTGCTTCTGCTAGCTAATAGGATCACAGGCTGTAAGGCTAAGTGAGCTAACTAGCTAACAGTAGTTAGCCGTTACTTTAGCAACACGTAAAGCCATCTGTCTATCATTAAACTATCTTTCCGTCACAAACGAAAAAGCACTTTGTGCAACACATAGGCCTACGGAACAACTTCCAAAAACTTAGTAGTCATGAGCAGAGCAGTCTCGCACAGCCACACCAATCTTCATACTTTGTTTTAGCACTGCGCCAGTGCTGGAGAAAGCGCTATGAGCAGAGCAGTCAAATACTGAGACACACTGAGCGGGATGGCGTCCCGGTCCTTCATTGGCGTGCTGGGCCTGGAGCAGATCATTACCAGATGGCCGTATAAGGACATCAGTGCTGATGTGATGTCAGCTCAGCAGGAAAGTAGAAAAAAACGTTGGAAACCTGGTAATCAGAGTCAATCCTGAGCTTTTTGCTCACAGGGATTACATACATTTAACCTCATTATTTGAACCTTTGGCCACATTTAGTACATCTGACATTGTAGCATTTTATATATATAAATGGTTCAATGCACAGAGCCACAGAAACATCATCAACTGAAGTATAGGACACAATACTCCCTTTTGCACATTCCTGTCATATAAGATTAGTCATATAAAAAAACAATGGTGTTGTTTGACACAGTTTCACATGTAATGGAAAAGCAACAGAGTCATGCGTTGTTTGATGTAATTTTCTGCGGTGTCCGTCTGATGTAACAGAGAATACATAGAAAGGTTGAAAACGAGACTGAAACTCTACAGCGTTGCCAAGTAGACAATCTGTGCTCAGTTGGCACAACAATCTGGCTTTACGTTCCAATAGCTGTTCTGGAGCTTTTGATTGTATCACACACTCTTCCTCAGCAGTTGGAGTTTGCCCATTTGTCACGGAATAGTAGATGTTCAAATCTCCAGTCCTTTGAGCACTTTAAGGACTGCTCGACCAAGCTGGCTTAAAAACTGAGATTAAAAGTTCATTCATGCCTTGGAAACCGCAGTTGACAAAACAATCTCACCATTTAGTGGTCGATCTGGAGCAGCATTCGAAACGCAAAAGATAATTTGACTGAAAGACCCAGTACAACTACTGAATGGGAGATTGTTTGTTGATTCCGGTTTATAAGGTCAGAATTTAACTTTTAATCTCAAGTTCTGATTGCTTTACACTAATTTGTTTCTATTTTAGTATGTGGTTGCAATTAATCCAAGAGCAAATTAAAGTTTGGCTTCTCTTATTCACTCTCTTGCTGCAGACATTGCTGTTGTTTCGAGTGGTTGTTTCTTATCCACACGCTCTCTTTTTCTGTAGTTGTTTTTAGACTAGTTGCAAAGCTCACAACTTAGCTTTTTTATTATTGAAGTCAACAAAGAAAAAAAAGAAACCCTCATGCTAATATTTATTCTTGTGCCACCCAGTGCTTGCTTCCTGCGTGTGTGAATACATGTTGTTGTTTCACGCTGCAGCAGCTGTGAGGTTTGTGTTTGACCAGTGATTGACTGCAAACTCGGCCCTGATAGTTATTAGGCAACCTGAAAGTATGAGGCCAAAGCAGTTGAGTTCAGGAAGCTATGGCAGAGGAACAAAATTTAGTTGTTGGTTCCTACACATAAGTTCTTGAGCTCCTGAAAAAGTCCTTGGGTCCCTGCTGTGGTAGAAATAGATTATTTGAGAATCTTCGAATCAGGACAACTAATATGAGAATTTTTCTTGCGATTATCATCACTAAAATGGCGTGCACATTACACTTGATTACATGGAATTTAAATTATTAATGGACTTGCTTACCCTATCTACATGAAAAAGTACAGTAAAATATAAAATATAAATTGAAGACCATGAAGGTGGAGATTCTGATCTACTCAGTGCAGTTGTTTTATGACAATTTAGCTCTCAAATGATTGAAGTCGAAACTAATTTGAAGTGTGTATAGACCCTCCACCCTCCACCATCAGCATGTTGTACAAACATGTCCACAGAAATATTTATAGGAAAGGCCACGGTTTACTAGTGCCCCATTTGGATGCGCTCACAGCCCCAGTCCTCCTCATATGGGAGAGTGTTTGCCAGTCAATGACACTCATTAAGTGAGTGTTGTTGTCATGCAGCTCTAAATGAGCTCTTGTGTTATTAATCTTCTTTTGTGTTTGAGTTTTCCCCCCACAGGGTTGATTTAGTCCACCAGTATCCACCAGTTAAAACCTTCAACATCCTAAACCATACCCCTACCAAGTGATATGATGACACTTCATGTAATGTATTTCACTATTTACTTTATGGACAGTGGTCTTAGCAAGAATACTGTAGCAGTTATGCCTGGAACTGTAAGAATATCTGTGGCTCTGCTAATTGATGTTATGATAGAGCTCTGATTTCATGATGTTTGTGTAAGTGTATTATGAATAAATGAAGAATTTTATACCTTCAAGTCAATGTTTAATTGTACTGGTGGTTCAGTATCTGGTTGAACTATAATACAGCATGCACCCAACAGAACGCTCCCAATATATTTATGTGTACATGTGCTGCAAGTACCGATTAAAGTGATTCTGAGTCTGCTTTTTTTATCAACAAACTAAAACTAGTAGTGGCTGACAGTGAATCCTTACACTCAAGCACATGCTACCATATTCACTGTTAGCATCTGCAGAACCAAGGACTTGTGTTCTATCTTTAACAAGTTGGCTGTGAGCTTGACCAGCTGTGACATTTGGTGGAACCTCAGGGACTGCAGACACAGCATTCAAGCATTACACAACCTTTGCTAAATAATTCAGCGTGTGCTATGCATATTATATTATGCCCAGGGTTCCCACTTGGCATCCTCATCTGCCAGTGGAAGGGCTTTCGGTTAGGCCAACATTTGCTTCTCATTGTTTCCAACCCCCCACCTCCATGCACTTATGAGACTGCAGCCAGTGCACTGTCGCTGTTGCTGTGAAGCAAATATTGCAAAATTGGTTATGGTTATGATTGTACATGCAATACTTCAAATATTACTGTGAAATGAAAACTTGGGGTTTGAGTTGCAGCTAACTGTGCATTTCTGGTACATGATGGAAAGTGTATTTTTCAAGTTTTCCAGCGGTGGATAAAGCAGGAGTTGTAGTATAAGACAGATTTTGGACTAAACAGAACTTAGTCCAGAATGTCCAGGGTGTTATTGATGTCAGACTGACATAAAAATTAATTTGTTGCTCAGAACTGTCAAGTTCTTGCTGTAAATTCTAGGTAAATTAAGGCTTTTTTCAAACTAAAAAGCAAGGCTGACCAAGTAACCACATCATACCTCTCAGTTCTATTAGTCCACCAAAAAATGTTTTCGCTCTGGATGAATTCACTAGTAACAAGGACATTTTACAGGGAAGTGAAGATTGTAAGAACACAAAAAAACATCCAATAGATTAACATCTAAGTGCAGTGCAGCCCTGCAACAGGCACTGTCTCTTCCCTCTCATTACTCTCTGCATAACATAGTTAGCAAACCACAAATAATGTTTTTTGTCATTTGGTGCTACTGGTCAACAGGTGTCACTGATTAGCAACATATATTAGTTCTGAGTCATGATGAGGTTAGGGTGGCTAACTTTTTAGGCTTAAAAAACTAATCATACTTTTTGTGAAATGGACTACTTTTCATTAGAATAACTTGGGATTTAACTTGGGAACCTGGGATTTGCTGCAGTCCAGTCCAGCATCCCAAGAAATTGTATCCCTATTGGACAATTCCACACCTTACAATTTACAATCCAAAATTGTACATTCAGTGCCAATCCAGGACATAGCGTGCCCTTTATGTTGCAAGTTAGAAGTCAAAGTGTAGATGGGTGTGATCTGTGATGCACATGTGTTTGTCATGCAGGACATTGAAGTTCTTGTCTGGTCCCAGAGTCACAGTGGACTACATCCACCAGTGCATTAGTTTTCTTACATTAAAGGGGTCATGTGTAGTTTTCAGTGGCCTCTAGTAGTGAGGTTTCAGATTGCGACCACTACATTTCCAAGCGTGTGCTTGTGCGAATGCTTTTACTAATGAGGGAGCACTCTGCATTGGCCAAAACAGACATGTAACAAGAAACGGCACCACACATAATTTTGAAAACTCCCGCTAAATTCCCGCTGCAACGTTACAGTAATATTATTAACAACTTGACTACAGTTAGTCCATTCTCGATACGTTGGCCTTGTGTATAATCCACTGGGGACTCTGAGCAATCTCAGCATAGCAAAAATGTATTGGATGATTTTAACCTTTAATGTAACCATGATCTGTCCCTCAATTTTACCAACACCATAGTAGCCATTCACAGATATTGTAAAAAACAAGATTTTTCAAAACGCTGGCAATGGACAAGAAACAATCATTGAACATAATATAGGATTTTGCGGAATTGTCCAATAATGGCACTCGTATTTGGTAACAATTGTTCAACCTAAAGGGCACTGATGTTTAGCGATAAGGTGTGGCTCACAGCCGTCATTCCAGTTCATCCCAAATGTGTTGAATAGGGTTGAGATCAGGGCTTTGTGCAGGGTAATCAAGTTCTCCCACTCCAAAGAGAAAAAAAAATTGTGCACAGCAAAACAGAAAACAGTGTTCCCCAAACTGTTAAAATATCAGCAACTGGAACTAAGATAACCCAGGAAGAACTGTCCCAAACCAAAAGTACATTAAAGTATGTAGAAAAGGCTTTTCACATACGTTTGGCTGTATACCTGAAGAAATACTAGTGTAAAAGCTGCAAAGACACTTTACAACAGTGCAAAAGAGTCATACTTGTGGAAAGACTAATGGGCCTTTCAGACTGATCGCGAATACCACTGCTGCGCCATGAAACCCATTATTTTCAATGACTATTGCCACATCAGGGCGGTTTGTTGCTGCGTCGAGTAAAGCGCAAGTGCAGTGCACTGTTCGGCGATTGCGCACTCACGCCACAGTCGAAGTAGCGGTTTTACGTTGAACCCTGTGGTCAGCGCGACGTAAATAGCTTTCTATTTGAAAGGGCCATAAGTGTATCACTCCACATACATTTGATATCTTCTGTTTCACTATCATTAACTTAAGTGAACATAAATAGGCATGTGATTAGGAAATGTGACACATTATTACTGGCTGCTATAGTTAGAACTGAATGCTGTTTTTCCTTATTGCTGCCTCCAGTCAGTGGGAAGAATTAATCTTTTGTTTCCTGACAGTAATGTGGGCAGCATCCTCTGGAGATGGACAGTTAAAACCCAAATAAATCTGCCATTTTCAAAGTAAGATTACAATGTGTCTCGTGGCTCACTAAGTACAAACACTGGAAGGGAGATATCATTACCACAGCCTAATTTATTTCTTCAAGGAGTCGTGTATATGGGTTTACCAAAAGAATAAATACTCACTTGGCAGAGAATTTCCAAGGGTTATTAGTATTTGGGGTTGACAGTCTGTGTGAAATGCCATTATCTTTCAAGGCACACGTTTTACCTAACCCCTTGGTATTCTGGTGAGGTGCTGTGAGCTACTGTATCAGCAATAATGCTGTGGAATTTCTGTGTTGAAAGCTTAGCAACCATTGATGAAAGAGCCATCTGGACAAAAAAAAATTAATTTCAAAGAAACATAAATACAGTATACCCACATGTGGCTGTCAGGTGAATGAATTTTAATGAATGAAAGGCTGTTTCTGACTGAACGTTTGTTATTTCCCTTCAGTCTGTCTTCTTTTCTTGTGAAACAGATAAAAGCACCGGTATACGTTAATTTGCATTGCACCTTGTCTTTCTCTTGACTTTGCATGCAATCTCCAAAATGTAGCAGTTCTTATTGAACACCCAGTTTGAACCACAGCAACACACAGAGGAAATAAAGAGTCTCATCGAAGAGCATTTGTATATTCTTATCCTTTTCTGTGAGGCTTGACTGTACGAGTGTTCCACGTCAGATTCACCAAACTCTCTTGACTGTCCAAACTTCATGCAAATCGCTTGTTTCAGTCCAATGAAAGCCACCTGTTCATGAGGAGGTGCGCATTTATCATTAGCATAATCTTTGCCCCTGGAATAGCCATCCCCTTCTGCTCCGTTTGTGGGTTCCATTCACAAAAACGTTCCCATAGAGTAAAACAAAAACATTTACCTTCTGGTCCTGCTGCCAGAAACCAGCAGGCATACAAATAAAAAGTTCAGCATTGCCAGTAACTGTCTAAGTGGACCTGAAACAATAAGCAAATATTGATAGTACAGTTGGCAATGACGTGTGAAATATACACATACCACGAAAATAACCTAAAAAAACTTGCAATAAGCGGTCAGACCTGATAATGATGATGAGAAATTTGCATTAAATTTGCCTTTTTTAAAATATTTTATTTCACTTATTTTCTGTATAATATTCAAAACCCCAATCCACGCAGATCAAGGTATTATGATTCTTAAGTCAAACAAGTGTCTTTCCTGCTTGGAGAAAGTCAGACTGTCTGTGCATGACTCATACGACAGGTCTGGCCTCGAGAATTTTGTTCTTGAGTCCAGACCTGATAATTGATGACAAATTTTCTTGAATCTCTCCGATGTGACACTTAAGAACACATCTGTTCGCATGAGTGTTTCTTCCACGATGACCGTTGTCGCCTCACTGCATATACTGCATATTAAGTGATTGTGCCACTCTCATACAAGGACACCGCCTTCCCTTTCATGGCTCACGCTTCACAGATTTTCAGAAGAAGTGCTGATTTCAATGGTTGTGACTAATGCCAGCCTACCTCAAACACTGGTCTGCTATTATTTTTAATTCAGTCCTGTTTCGGAAATGGAAATGCAGTTTTGGCCGCACAATTACATGTTCATCATTTGTCAAAGAAGACAACACAATGACAGATGTTGATGGTATAATCTTAAATTGAGCTGACACTTACGTCAGGTAAATATCATATTAACTTGCCTTAAAATAACTCACACAAACGCTGCAGTGGTAGCACGTGGCACGCACAGTGACCAGTACTGTATCCACACGAGTCTACCTAAGTTTCAGAGTTAAGCGTGGTAGAAGAAAGCCATGCATTTCATTATTCATCGGGTTACAGACGTAGGACATTACTTATATATAAGAGTCTTAGCTTGTTCTTTTTCAGCGACGAACATTTCATTATTTAAGGAGACAAGTGCAGAGCAGTGCAGGGACCCATGGTAATGTTTTAAAGATCACAAGAATGAGTTCCTTTTTATCAGCTCAAAATATTCATTTCTCTCTCATAGGCATGCACTGATTTGAGGTTGAACACCTCTGGACATCATTTAAAAATTATCTAAAATTCTTGAAACTTGACCTCATCTGAGACTGTATGCATTTTGGGAGGGACAGTAGTTGCTAGTGGTACTGTTCAGTATTATCTAGTTATTTTGTTATAAGTGGGCTATTTCAAAATATTGCAGCTCAGCACATAGGACAGTATTTTAACACTCCATGATATATACAGTTTTGTTATGTTCAGACATTCAAAACAACCATTACAGTCCTTTAAGACTGCAGTACACGTTAGGACTATATTGTTTTCTTTGGTATTATATGTGAGTCCAGCTTTTGTTTTCTTATATCATTGGTTTATTACAATATGTACAGTATATATTTTATGTGACAGTAAAGGTGACGATACAGCCGCCACATGGGCAGTGGAAGGAACTCTGTGGACCATTGTGGAGGCAGGGGAAACTTATTCCTCAGGGTGCCTGCAGAGTGCCATCCAGACGCCATGTTGGCAGCTGTTTGGGATTAGCCAGAGGAGTTCAGGAAAAACAGCTGTGCTTATTTGTAAAGCTATTCATTACTATATAAATCCCTGTGGCACTGGATAACCTCAGAGACCCAGACATGACCCTTATACCCATCGCGGCTGATAAACCCACCACATGGAGGATCAGAGGCGACACACTCAGTCACAAAATGAATATGTCTCGAAATGCTGTCGTTGTAAAGCAGGAATGGAATTCTGTGATGTGTCAGAGTTACTAGTTTTTCTTTTAACTATGTACAGGCAAATTTCTTGAAAAGTGTTTTTCAATCAATTATTCATAACTTATTACTCATGAAAAAGTAATTACATGTTTTGTTTTAAACATATGAATTAGAATAAATAGAGGGTACCATCAACAACCGCAATCAATAGGACTGCGGGTTGACACACCCTCCAACTCTGAAGTAAACTGGTCTGAACTAAACGATTTCTGAATGCAGACCTTACCATGGCTAACATTAGCTGGTTAGCTAAGAGAGAAACCATTTACATTAGGCAGCTTTGGAATTATTGGGTGGTCATTTGTCCTCTTTTGGTAGCGGCTAGTCGCCTCCCCACAGGGCCTGTGTATTGTTCTGGTGACTGAAGACACAAAGTACACAAAACAGTACAGTTACTTAATATCAAATTGTAAACTTTAAACTACTTGTCACAGAAAAAACTGCTGTCCCGTCTGAAAATCCTCTGATAAAAGTTTTTAATGAAGACAAAATGAAGCCAACGCATTAGTTCAGGCAGAGCACTAAAGTGGTGCTTACCTCAGCTGATTAGCATCAGCTGATTCATTCATGCCTCGCAATCACTTGCTCTTTCC
Source organism: Lepomis gibbosus (assembly GCA_029875015.1). Classification (NCBI taxonomy): domain Eukaryota; kingdom Metazoa; phylum Chordata; class Actinopteri; order Centrarchiformes; family Centrarchidae; genus Lepomis; species Lepomis gibbosus. Next base: position 21,926 of record JAPMOB010222676.1, on the reverse strand, counting down.
TCCGTTGTATTGCTACCAGCTTATTAGTCACTTCTTGTCATATTCATCCAGGCGTGGTGATTATAACCTTACACTTCTTCCATACAGGTTACCCGATGACTCTAAATCGTATCCCGCCTCTCGCCCACTGTCTGCTAGGATTGGCTGTGACCCTCAGGGATATAGCTAAAGGATGGATAGATGAAAGGACTTTTTATTAATCTGCTGATAAATGTGTGGCCAAAGGCATTTGTTGCAGCAGCTCCACCACCTCAACCTACACTACTGCTTATGTGCAAAGCTCTTGGTATTGTTGATTTGATGTTCATGTATTTATTTATTAAGGGATTAGCTCTCTAAGCACAGTCCTCGTCACTGGTCAGGTTCATTAAGAGCTGCATCAGACAGCGGATACAAATCTGACTGTACCAGTTGCTATACCTGATCAATACCTTGATGTACGTGTCTCTGAATCGATTGAATATACACATAAATGCAGGGCACATAGTGCATAGTGTTTGAGTAAACATGCAGTTTAGAGGCCCTGAAGAGCTTAATTTAAAAGCAGCTGTTAAGATGAATGTGAAAAGTAATTTTCTGACAAGTTCTGAGAATCCTCATTTGGAACAATCTTTGGCCTGTGGTCCCTCGACAACAGATTTATACACACTGTCTGCCTGATGTGACGATATCTATTACAATGACGGGCACACAAGGAAAAAGAACTATCATGTGTGGCAGGATGCTTAAATCAAATCAAATCAAACAGATACTGTTGATATATCCTACCAACAGACCAGATAGGCCAGAAATGAGACAAATCATTTTAACTTTTTGGATTATTTTGTTTCAACGTCCTCATCAGTTCGATTTGATTTAAATTAATGTTGTTTATAACGTCATAGAAAAACAACATTAACAATTTCTAATTGCTGGGCATGCTGTAGCACCTTTTAGGATAAACCAGATGTACATTTGCCAAACCAACCAGTTAGTTCTCTTCCTTAAACGAATTTATTTGGGAGGGTGTTGTTTCCGCCTCTTGTGGCAGACAGACTCCTAAGCCATGGGGCACCCCCCACAACAAGCACAGTTGCAGTGGGTGTTTTCTGCTTCCAGGTCACAGAGAGAGTGATGAGCCCATTAAGGCTCGGCGCACAAGAATAAGCCCAAGAAGATGCACAAGGATGAGATTATTTAGTTAGTTTGTGGGGAGGTGATGTTGCAATGGATAAAACACATGCCTTTGGTGTGAGAGACCTGGATTCAATCCCCCACTAAGACCCATCCACCATTGTGTCCCTGAGCAAGACACTTAACCCCTCATTGCTCTAGAGGCATGCGACCTCTGACATATATAGCAATTGTAAGTTGCTTTCTATAAAAGCATCAGCTAAATGAATTAATGAAAAGTTTTGGTTTAAGAATCGAGGGCTAACTTCTTGGTTTGTTTTTTTTTGGTACAAAATCACATAAAGTAAAATATGGGGCAAAGTGAAATCTTAACCAGATGATGATGCTAGACGAGAAGGTCAGGGATCACCAAAGTCATCAAAATTCATCCAGAGGGAACCATTCATATCTGTATTTATTTAATTACAATACATTCCAAAAGTATCATGATATTTCAATCTGGACTAAAGTGATGGACTGACCATCTGACTGACACTGTCATTATCTCCTGGGTGCAAATCTGATTTAAAGGTGGACTTTGCTATAGAGGCAGTGATAAACTGTAGTTAAATCACAAAATTAAATTAAATTAAATTAAAATCACATGTCTACCACTTCTTTGTAAATCCTTTTTGTTAAAAAGCAGAAACAGGCTATGTTGAAGGTAACGTGGTTAAACAGGCTCATCAGTCACCACCAATCAGTCTCTCTCCATTTTTCCCTTGTTGAGATTTTTTATGATATTGCCCGCTTTACTGTTTCGGCAGTGATTTAATGTGTGGCTGGCATTTAACTCTACTGCCAGGGCCATGGTGCCCACATTTGTGGCGTCTTCATCCTGACTCTTTGGTTCTTTTCTTCTCAAACATGCTGTATCTTGAAGGAAAAGTGGTTCCCTACACACATAACAGGTCAAACACAAATAAAGGGGGTACCTTTTTAAAACAATTACTGTGCATTTTCTCTCTAAGCCTGTGTTAATAACAGTACTGGACCTGCTGAACTAGGCAAGTTGAGGATGAAATGCCTTGCTTTGAGGAATATTGTCTGTAGGTGGAAATGTCTTTGCTTTTCATTGCCACACTATTCGAAGTACTGGGTAACTTAATTGTCACATAGCCAGAACAAAAGAGAAAAACATGTTTTTTTTGTTTTCAGTCAGCTTATTGAGCATTAAATATCTTAATTAGTATGAGACAGAAACATTTGCTATGGTCATGCTTAGTAGTTGCTGTGTACGTGTGTTTGTGTCTTTATGCAGACATTTGTGCATGCTATTGTGTTGTCACAAATGCATTCGGTTGTGACAGTTACCCATACCATGACATTTGAGGTGGGCTCTGTTTCTGAATGTTTGGCACAGACACAAAACAAAAAATGCTGTCACGTCCAAGAAATCCAGCTTGGTACAAAAGATGTTTTCCTGGCGGTGCCACACAATGCACTTCCCATCAATACAGAACATGCTGCGTTACCTAGAAGATGAAAAATATAGGCCTTCCCTTTGTGTTTGTCTGGCAGTGAAATCTCACTGTTGATTCTCAAAGTTAATCACATTACACAACAGTTGCACAAACTTGAGCCTTTTTGGCTGTCTGATGCTTTTTACTGTAATTTAATTTGAGGGAACAATGAGTCTGAAAAAGTATTTGTTTTTAATGGCATCTTTGCAGGTCCAAACAGAAATAGAATGGCTGCTTCGACATATCTTTGCTTTGAACTTTTTCTTTGTAATGTTTTTTCTTGGGGGGGGGGGCAGGTTTTAAAATTAAATTTATTTCTTACTGATGATGTATTCTTTGTACCTTCTGTTTCCAAACACAGACTCTGAAGTCATCTACAGAAACAGCGACGGCCACGTCATCAAGTTCAACATCCTTACAAACGAAACGGAGATTGTCCTGACAAACACAACCTTTGTAAGTAGATATTAGCCTGTCACAGAGTGTATCAAAGTATTGGGATTTATCATAATATAAATGCTATCATAATGATTGTCATTGCAAACAGTAGTTACCTCTTACTGTCTCTGTCGCTTCTTTCTGTCTAATTTCACTAGATCAATTTCAACGTGGCCAAGTATTCTGTCTCCCCCGATCTGAAATATGTACTCTTCGCTTATGATGTGAAACAGGTAAGTTTCTTAAGGAGACCAGTGCTGTGGATGTTTTTGCAGTGAGGAAAGGCTGACATCATTTAAACGTCTCCACTCGTTCATGCGTGTAGGTGGAGTGCACAGAAGACCATGAATAAAATGTAACCTGATGATTCTCAAGGAATGAGCTCAGCTGGTTTTCAAGTGGTTTCATTCTGTGTACTTAAATTGCATGTGTAACACTGTTGTTATGGAGTAGTTTACTGCAGAGTAAATATGAGTGAGAGAGTGTACAGAGAGAGCAGAGTCGGATCTCTCTCTTAAATAAAAGCAGCAATACCACACTGTAGAAATCACACAACAGAAGTATTTAAAAGAAAAATACTTAAAATGTATGTACAATATCATTGACTCATCATGTTAGTGCTCATCATGCAGAATAATGTAATATAATATTATCGGATCACAATTATTGTTGCAAGATTTTAATGTAGCTGTTGCAGGTAATGCTACTCTTAAACACTTTTTATAGATGGGTTTCTGAGACGCGTCATCAATGAGATGCACATGTATGAGTGGGTGGAAAACAAACCAGAATGACTGACTGATCCAAATGAGGGTTGTTTTTGTGCCTTAAACTGCACAAATCACAAAAGTGAAAAAAGGTTCATGTCCAAAGGATTGCCCCCCCGCCCACAATCTCAATAGTGTAGATTTAGCTCCATCGACCTGGTCAGAGCTATGGGTGTTGGTTATGCAGAAAACCTGGTGAAGAAAAAACTATTATTTAAAAGGTAAGATGGCTCACAGTGTTAGTGTGTGTTTAAGGTACACAGATAGGCATTTAATTTATTGATTGCTGCCAGGATGTAAAGAGAATTTCAACAATATTACAAAACAAAGGTCCTGAAATAAATTGCCAGCTTTAAGGCTGCTTAATGACAAGTGCGGACATTTGGCAGGCTCTGTGATCAATGCTTTGGGGATCAGTTTGAAGTGTTTTTCAGTGAGGGATTTGGTGACAGCTGACAGAGGTGACAAACGAATGGCTTTGGATGAAAAGTGCATGTTGTTACAATTATTATTTCTGTGAGGAAAAAAAAAGTCAAACAAGTCTCTTTTCAGGATCCTGTGTAGCTGGTAAATAAGATTTAAAGTTTGTTCCTCAACCCCCTCCCTCATCACAGTCTGACAAAAACAGATTTTTTATAATTTCATATCTGCATATTTTGCATTAGCATGTATCCAGAGTACATTCCTTGTGGATTGTCTCTACTAAGTCAGTGTCAGCTGAAGATGTTGTTGAAAGCCTGGATATGTCAGTCACTATCGTTATGGTAAGATGACAGCTCACTTGAACATGATGTCAATGAATTGAAAACCAAATAACAGTGATGGACCGCCTACCTGTTACCCCACCCCACCACCCGCGACTCTGCACAGATAAGCGGGTATAGATAATGGATGGATGGATGACAGTTAAGTCTGATTAGCAGGTTACATAAGCTTATTCACTTTCATATTCACTTTCATTCAGAAATCTCAGGATCCATTCCATAATCACAGTCTTGAAAGTGCTGCATTCAAGTATGCTCTTATTTTCAAAATGCCATCCAAAGTTTTGGCACTAGCCGCCGAAATCTAGAATTACCTTTAAAAAGTAATATCTGTGAATAAACATCTACACCATAGTCCTTTAGTGCTTGATAAATTTTGACGAGGCCTCGGGTCAGGGGTGATTAAAATTCCATTGTGGCCAGCGTGAGACTGGCAGGTCACATTCATTCACTATTAGAGCAGCAGGGCAAGCTTGAACCATAATTACCAGCTTTCCGTCAAAAAAGAGTAGATGCAAAATGAGATATGCAAATTGGACCCTCCACTTTGGAAGGGATCAACTGTGAGGATTAGTGACAAGGCGATTAATCAGAACCTATTTGCATATTTCGCATGAAGGGTTAGACTTATGATTTGGAACAATATGGCCAATCGCCACAGGTCTATTTTTGGCACAAGGTTATGTTGAAGAAAAATATAGTGAAAATTGTGCAGTTGGTGTCATTTTAAGTATGCCTTATTTTTTGTAACGATCTTATAGTAAAAAAACAACAAAAAAACATGTAACATTAAAACATTACAGGCTTGTGATATAATGACTTAAAAACAGTGGGCCAGTAAGCCAGACTTAAAGGTTCAGTGTGTAAGATCTAGGGGGATCTAATGGTGAGGGTTGTGGATTGCAACAAACAATCCTACCACTGTCCCCTAACCTTTCAAAGAGGGTAAGACAGCTACGGTGTCTGACACAGCACAAAAGATGTCTCTTCTGAGACAGCAGAGAGTTAAGAAATGAGGTTTCTTTAGGTATATTTATTAAGAAATTTTAATTATTTAATTTTTCAGTAAAACCATAGTACGACTTGACACTGTTTCTGCAACACAGTCCATTATAAACCATATTAACTATATTAAATAAAGTTCATACAAACATTGACAGGGGAAACACATTAATTCTCTCTGTGATTATGGACCCTCACCAAAACTACCCGGCAACAATAATATCTGGCCCACTGCCAGAAAGCTTGTTTATTGCAATCCCCTATTTGAAGTTGAACTGAGCTTTTACTTTGAAAAATTCTGAAAGACACTGAAGAGTCTGTAGCCTGCTTGACACACCTCTGAAAGAGCCGTCAGAAAACGTGACTCCCCTGAATGTCCTCTGCCTAGACATACTTGGGAACTGAAAAAGCGTCCGTAGGTTGATGGATGAGGATCAAATACCGAAACAAAAATGGTGCAGCACAAGCCGTGATCTCAGAAACATTCACTGCAGAATCCGTCTGTTGCAGAGAGAAAAAAAAAAGAAAGAAAAAAAAGTGGATCTGAACCCAACATGTTATCAACTGAGCTAACCAAACTACATGTAAAAAGAAGGTAATATTATGACTTTTATATTCTCATCCACCATCTAATGGTTGAAAATATTGCTCCTATTCAAAACTTATTTGCAGACCCCTGCAGTATATTATTACTGCTTCTTTTTCTACTAATGTACATATTTAACATAGTGATGAGTGTCCGAACTGCCTGAATTGTAGTTGTAGAAGAAGTAGAACAAGAAGAATATAGTGACGAAATGCGTTCTATAGCGCTGTTTGTTCGTTTTCAGCTACTGTAGAAATATATGCAACGTGGCGACGTCCATGGAAGGGGGTGCCCGAGGTTGTGTACATATAAATGTCTCATTCTAAGTTAATAAAAACATAATGGTTTACTGTTTAAGGTCTTTATACACCACTGAAAACATAGTTATGAATCTTATATTGCATTTCTGTCAATAGATCCTCAGAAATATTACACACTGGACCTTTAAGATTCAAAAATGAGGCCTTGCAACTTGATTGGGGCTTGAATAGGTTGATGTGAGACGTGACTTGGTGAACCATAAATACTGAAACAAGACTAGTCTACAGTCATACTTGCGGCTCAGTGAGGCTGTGCTTAAGCAGTGGTGCTTTGAGCTAAAAGCTTATGTCAGTATGGCACACAGTGACAATATTAACATGCTGCTATCCAGCAGGTATGTTTAACATGGTCACCATCTCAGTTTGGCATTTTAGCCTGCTAACATTTTCTTTTAAAAATTTAGACCTGAAGTTACAGAAGATTATTATTATTATTTTTGTTTTATTTGTTTATTTGTCAGGGACAATGCAAAAGAAACACATTGGAACAGGTTACAATAACTTGAACAGATGTGTTGCATATACATTTTCAAGCTGAAGCTAATTTGCAACCCCTGTCCCTGATTAGGCTACATACATCACCATTACCAAGAAAACAGAAACAAACAAAACAACAACAAGTTATAAGTGCGTCTGCACAAGGCGTGATCAGTGATCAGAGATTTGGTTTTGTTTCAGCCAGTGTTTCACCTTTTCATTAAATGTTTTTTGATTGGTTTGTCTTTTTATTTCTGAAATGTATCCCTTTTACGGAGAAGGATGACTGACATAAAGGTGTTTTGCGCTGTGCCACCTTGCAGTTGCTATTTGCTGAACCCGTAGAGGCGATTCTATTAGTATTTGTTTTTTATCACATATGGACAAAGTACAGCTGGAGCAAGATTATTCACACCTTTAAAAATCATTTTGATAAAAGAAAACTTAAGAAAACTATCATAACTAAGCAAATTATACTTTTTCAGTATTATCCAATGCTGCAATTTCATTTGTTTTTGATACGTTATTTTCAGTGCTTGTTTATATAGTGATATAATGGGTTTAACAGTTGACTGTGATGCCTGGCTCCATACAGTAACACAATAAGATATATGGGAGAATATCATGGCTTGCTTAAACAGTTGAGCTGCTTTGAGATGTATATATTGTCTAATCATTCTAAAACAGTTCAAATTAGTCTTTACAGTTTTGCATAGTTTTTTAACATGTTTGTCAAATTTAAGTTAGGGGTCCAAAATAATTGATTTCCTCTATTTCCTCTTGATTTATTCTGATTATAAGCTTTTCTTTTGCTTTCCTTCTCATGGAAAAACACATTAACACAGTCTTTTTCAGATTCCTCCTCCTTCCAGATTCCTCGTCCTTATAATTCTCTCAGGTCTATTTGTCATTATCAAATCAATCATGGTTTTACTCGAGTGATTCTAGTTGGACCTTTTACCATCTGCTGAAAATTATGTTTTAACATTATCACTTTTAGCTTTTGTGTGCCCTGTTTATCTAACCGATTTATATTAAAATCTCCAAAAAAGAGACATTTAGAACGAAAATTAAAAAACAATTTAAACACTTCATCTAAATCACAATAAAATGAAACATCATGGGATGGAGGTTTGTACAGGATTTCATCATTCATCTCCCAAAATTCATCTTGGGGGACAGTGCTATAGTTAAGGCTAAACATTCTAAAGATGTGTCCAGTTAGATTTCCTTACATTTAAGAATAGCCTGGCTTATCAGTCATACTGGTTGCGATGTTAGGATTTAGCCAGGAGTCCCATATCATCTTTGCATGATTTACAGTCTGGAAACATCGAAGTTCATGTTGTTTTCATGCTGATCGGATCTCTTTTTTACATTATGTTTTTAGAGTTCCATTAGCTGCTCTTATCATCAGCTCTGGCAGCTTAGGTTGCTTGTGAAAGTATGATTGTTCACACTCACCAGACAGATCACGTCCATCCGGGTGGAAAACAGGGCAGACAGGTGGACTGAGGCTCGGTTGGTCGATCGCAGCATGCGGCCGAAGCTCACACTTCACCGCGCCTCGGTTAGTCCAGTTGTTGGTGTTTGTTCCAAAAAAAAGTCAGCTGATGGTCCGGGCTTTAGTTGTACATTGCCAGATAATACAATCATAGTCAGTAGTAGACTGAGAGCTTACCACTTGCCTGTTTTCCGAGCATTTTCTTTGTTACTGTTTGATGTGTGGTCTGAATATTTGTTTCGCCTCGTGATAGAGTAGATTACAAGATATCCATGTCCAAAGAAATTCCATCGTGGCATTTCCTTTGAGAGTGCAGTGTGGTCCGAGTGGCACCAGCAGACGCCAACAGCAGAGCAGTAGTGTGCAAACATTTCCATTTCCATAAGGCTTATTCTTATTGTTGATTTTACTTTTCAGTTTTAAGCTTGTCTTTGCAATGGTAAATATCTGTTTAAAACCGAGGGTTAAAACAGCGAGTGGTGGCAGATGGGGGCAAAATCAGCCGGTAAGAATGAAGCCTAACAAACCACCCCTACCCTCAGCTGCTGCAGCCACCATTGTCCTGATCCAGCCCACCCATTACAGCACAAGAAAAAAAATAGCTGATTAAAATTTTGGTTTACATATTCCAACAGCTTGATGTATGCTGCTAAAAAATTCTGAAATGTAACCTACTTATCACCTGCTCATAATGGTTCATGTGTCTTATAACCTCTTTGCCAGGACACTGCAGTGCACTTCAGAGCTTATCTTGATTCTGGAAGTTGTACACAGCAAAATATGACGTTGTACTATTTAGGATCTGCATCATAGGATTTGAATTTAAAACATACTTTTCCTCTATGAATCTGTCTCGTTTTGACAGAACCACTATCATCATGACAGCGCAGTACACTGTACTGTACAGGGCTGTCCTAATATTGTTTTGACATAAATATGAATATAAGCTTGATCATTAGTTGTTATACTATAACATAGATATAACATAACATAGAGACAGAACTAAATCGAAGGAAAATAAATTAAACAAACTTTGTTCAGACAATGTCTGTTCAGTTCAAGAGTTACCAGATTTATTTCTATGTTTGGTTTTAAACGTATGAACCAGTTTCATGCCTAATATGTCTAATGTTTTCTTCTAAACTGTTAGCATGCACATTTAAAGATCAGTGCTGTATATGTGGCTCCCATCTTCATCATGGAGTGTATTCTTTTAATTTGGTGAGAGTCACCAGATATGAAAGCTCAGGAGCAGTGATGGATAGAAAAACTAGAATGTTCTAAACAGACAGAATTTGGACTTTTTATCATGAAACATAGATTTTTGCTTTTGTTTCCATCACTTGGTTTGATTGTAGCCTTGTGCTATTATAATCTGCATGCCAACTGATTTGCAAGTTATGTGTCAAAGACTCGAGACTTGAGTTGGACCTATAGCTTCTACTATACCAATTCCATTATACAATGAAATATACTGTTACCCATTCATGTATCTAACTATCTCTGCTGTCCACCTGGCAACACTGTGTGAAACAAATCAACAGCCTTGAGCTTGACATCTCTGTGATGAAGAATAATACCTGCAATGCTTTTAGGAAAAATAAATTACCTTTCTAATAGATTCATCTCCGGTGCACTGAATGAAATAAAACATTCATTAATGCTCTGTGCCCAATTTCACCGCCATGGTGGAGATGTTACAATGTGACGAAGTCTTGTTTTTTCCTGTTCATTACATTTTATTGTTTGTTTTGGTTCATATATTACATTGTGTTTTGTTATATTTTTACCAAAGTATTAAAGAAATAATAGTGCATAATGTTCTGTGTTTGTCACTATAAAATTGTTCTTTGAAAGCAGCAATAAAGTCATTGCTTTGTGCTTCAACTGCTATCTAGATCAAAGGTAGCCCATATATAAGCAATGTTTTAATTGTCTGTATAGCTTCATTGTTTTTGGTGCTGAGCCAAATCCACAGTACATGTCTGGCATTACACAGTACAGTATAGAAAGCTTTTGACCATCGTTGTGCAGAAACAGAGCATTGGAACAGCTATAATCACGGTTCCTGCAAGTCTTCCAATCTTTGGCAGGCTCAGCTGATGGAGCGGTGAAGACAGAGATTCACCTGGAAGACAGGAAGCTCAATCAGGTTCTCAGGCCTCAGGTAGCAGGAACAACAGACATCAGACGGGAGGAGACAGAGACACAAAGCAGATCGTCCCATTTTTGTAACATTTTTCGCACCTTGTGATGTTACATCATCTGCTTTAGTCTACCATAATACATGAATATAGACTCAGAAGAACAAAGTGCATCAGTTACTTTGGTTTCCAGAATTTCTTCAGACATTTTAAAGGCATGTAGGTCCAATGGAAGACAGATGTTTAGGTGATAGAGGATAGAACGTTATGTCATATTTTTAGTATTCCTAAAAATTTAAATTAAGAAATCAGATAAAAAGATAAAAACCAAACTAACAATGTGTTTTCTCACAGTACTATCTGACCACCCTGTCTGGCTGTTTAATCTTTTAGATTTATTACTTCCTATCTGGGACGTAGGAAGGTTTGAGCTGGGACAAGTTCTCAATGACCCAGGAAGAACTGCCATGACAAGCAAGTGAGAGATCACTGAAGGACTTACTGTACATAAAATAATTCAGTCTGGTGGGAACATATGTTTATGTATGTGAATTTGAATAACCTTGAAACAGTTTAAAAAATGTCATACAGTATTAAACACACTCATAAGCTAACTTGCTGAAATCAACTTACAATAAGGTACAAAACAGCAGTTTAAAAATAAGTCTGTATATAAAGAGTAGACATTTACATGCAAGTATAACTATTTATTATATTAAGTGTTTTTATAAAGTCATTTTAGGGCCCTGAAACCAAGAATCAGTCAGAAATCAGCAAGCCACATTGATACAGAAACATTTTTATTAGCATCCCTGGATCTTAGCTTACTGAAAAATACAAAATAAAAGATTAAGTTGAATTCACATGGAGCAGTGAGACAGAAAAATACAGCCAAAATGAATGCAGGCAGCGAGGACAGTGGGCACTTCTCATCATGCTGAACAGGGGTGTGATGAAATCTTGTGCCAAAAGATTTCTCGATATTAAATTGTGACAGGATATCTCGTCAGGTAAAAAGCTGTCTCGTGAGACTCACGCAATTGACATTTTTCACATGCTGTCAGTCAAGCCACATTTTAATTTTCACACGCAGTGAAATACAAATGCATAACTGTTAAGATAGACTCGCGAAGCTAATCAACTCCGCCCTGCTGATGCCACACCTGCGTGATTGTAATCAACCGCAATGCTCACGCTGTGAGTCCTGACAGCTGTGATGAATGGTAATGTAGCATAGAGTAGGTAGAGTTAACATCTAAAAGCTAAAGAGCAGCCGTGCTCTGTTTGGGACTGTGAGCTGCACTTTATTATTTGTTGAAGTTAACATATGTGGATTTTTGTTGAGATTTCTGCCTGATCACAAGTGTTTCAGTTACTGGTTTCACATTCAACACCCAGTCAGTCAAACGGTCTGAAGGCGATAAAATTTCTTCCAGCGGAATAATAATGTAATGCACAGTAGACTTTAGGGCAGGTAGACTAATCATTAATACAAAAAAAAATTAAATAATTTATCATTGAAATGAAAACATGTCACATGTAAAGAGGTTACTTCCCCAAACAAAGACACAAAGAGGAGGTAAGACTAAATCATGACTCGGTAGGAATGACATCACATGAGAATAGTTGATCTACAGGAGACACAGATCTGAAAGCATCTAACGAAGGTTAAGGTCATAGGTATCCAACAAGGTCAAGGGCAACTGTTGCCCTTGACCTTGTTGGATACCTATGACCTGGATGACTGAGAATCTTCACAGAGATCTGAAAACAGTACAGAATGACTGAGAGCAGCACTGCATTATATTCTGTTGTTGTTGGGCTATGGAGTTTGAATTGTCACCTGCCACCTGCCAAAAATAATGTTAAATTTCGTTTCGATCTTGTGAACCCAATCTCGAATCTCGTCTTGTCTCATGGGTTATATCCTTGTTTGAATATGTTATATTTTAAGTATCCTAAATACCTGAACTTTACATGCACCTAAAATAACCAATGCTGTCTATTTCTGAAAGATGACCATTTTTTACAGATTGATGATTGTGTTTCAGTCCGAGACACTTGTGTCAAAGAACTGATTGTTTATTGCAAATAGTTCTAATAAATTAAATTGTATTGCTCATAAACAGAAACATGCAGACATACATACATACACACACAGAAATGCACACATACATATAAAAACAACAGAACACAGTGTTGGATCAAGCCTAAGATCAGTAGGCAAATGTTTCCATTCCTTAGGTGCATAAATGCTGAATGCAATTTCACCACAACTTTGAAAATGCCCCAGGCACATGCAGGAGATTTCCACCTTGTGATCGGAGAGATCTGCTGGGATTGTAAACTGATAGCATGTCTGAAATGCAATGTGGAGCCAGACCAGCAACTGCTTTGTGAACCAAGAGGAGGATTTTGGATAGTATTCTAAAAACAACAGGGAGCTTGTGAAGATTTCAGAGGACTGGAGTTATGTGGTTATGTGGTACTCATGCGGTTAGATTTGGTGGAAAGGATTATGTTGGTGTGGTGCAGGCAGGTGCAGGCAGGTGTAGCAGGAAGTGGTGTTGGCATGAGTCTATCAGCACTACTGAGAAGTGTAAGCATAATGTCCACACTATACACCTGCACAGATATGATTGGATGTTACAATCCATGCAACTGTGAATGAGCCAGTTGTGGAGAAGCTTACAATAAACAAATGATGCCAATCAGCCAGTGCAAACACTACATGAGTACTCGGCCTGAACTAAGGATTTTTCTAAATTCCAGGTACTTATTTATTTCTACTTATTTCAGTACTACATTAAAACTTCTTTCAGTGTGCAGCCCTATCTCCTAAATAGTATATTCATATAAAACTTATTTTCAGTAGCAAATACAACTTGTAGGAAACATAATGCATAATGTGTTTTTTTAATAAACCCAATATTGAGAAAACATTTATACTGACCATATAACCATTACGAATATCTGCTTCTGGCAGCTAAAAGATTATTAATCCTGAAAGCACTTAGTTAAGGTTAGAGAGTCCTCGTGGTTTTGGTCAAATATTAAAAAAGTCATTGCTGATTTGAATCACGAGTCAGGATGCATTGATCTTTCTGTAACATTAAACGGGAATAATATTTTTTTGGAATAACAATTTATGAAGTATTAATTTCATAGGTGTCTCTGCCACTAATGAACCTAAGGGGAGCTTTCTAGTGAATTTTAGTTTAGTAACAATACTGCTTTGGTTCACTCTCTCTCTCTTTCAAGTGTCATTTTTGGCCAAAGAAGGCAGCTGTTTATTTATTTTTTTCCTCAGCATCAAACAGCAGAAAGGCACAGTTAGCGACTAGCTGGGGAACAAAGCATTTAGCAGGTACAGCCAGCAATTTCCCACAAAAGTCAGTTGAGACCAAAACAGAGCACAAATAGAGTGGATATTGGACTTATATTCATGAGGTGGACACAAACAAATGACTCCCAGTGAATGATAAAGTTGCTCCATAACTCCTAGACGTGGAAATCAGAGATGTTAACAAGTCACTGAGCTAGAGTCCAAGTCCAGTCTCAAGTCACTCGTGGTTATGATGAATGTTGTATCACCTGCTGCGTTCAATCCAGACTGCTTAGAACACTGCATAGCTATTCATAGTTTTCAGTCACGTGACAAGCGACATAAAGGCTTGTCTCCCGGTCGATTAGTGCATCCGAAAGCAAAACAAGCATCCAGCATTTTGGCCACACAAAAAGTAACAAACTCAAAGTAACAGTGTATCACTCGCTTTCTGGTTGGCAGGCAGCGGAAAACAACATGTTTTTGCCCACCAAGGGAGCGTTTTCCTTGGAATGTGATGTCACATGAAAACTATGAATAAGGGATTCTGTAACTGTAACCTGTTTTTCACTCACAGAGCACAACCATGTAATGCGCAATGCAATTAATGACAGCTTATTAACTACTCTAAGCCAACACATCCTGCAGACTCTCAAACCAGTATAATGTTATTACTAAATAAACCTGTAATGTTACATGATCAACAATAAAATCTGTAACCTGTTTGCAACCAATGTAAAAAATGAACGTGATGGCAGCCAGCAAATGATTGAGTAAATGATTTTTCATTAATCAAGTACCACATGTTTGGCAAGTAAATAAACGCTCATTCATATTTTCATAGTGAAGGACAGTTGGAGTTAACCTCCCGTAGGTTGTAGCTTAAGCAAGAAGCAAGCTAACGTTAGATGGCCAATGCTGAGCTAAACATGTCTCAGCTTGCTAACCTGTTTTGCTTCAGTGCTTCTTTGTTTGGGTCTTGTTGTATTAAGTTTTAAAGCCAAAGTTTATGATGAATGGCTCAGCAGCTGTCGGTGTTTGTTGTCCTTTCTCACGTGTGGCCACGTGCGGCTGATACTACGTGTTGGCAGGTTATAGGTAACGCAGGGAGGGCAATAACAGCAAGCTCATCAGAGTCCCGCACCTCGAGTCCGAGTCGAGTCTAAAGTCTTTTGAGGAAGAGTCTCAAATCAAGTCTGAAGTCACTGAGTGTGCGACTTAAGTGCGACTCAAGTCTGAGTCTCAAACTTGAGTGCCCATCAAGGTTATTATAGTTAGACTTTCATTAGTTTTTATTTTGAACCTAACCACTTTACAGTGGGCTCTCCTCGTAACAGCGCTCTCATGGCGGAAAGCGAGCTCTTCGTACGGAGGGCAAAAGCATAACACACCCACTGCTCACCAACAGGTGCCTATCAGCTAATGATTGTGCGCAACACTGAGCAGCCGGTCTGGTCCAGAGGTCTGTCTGATGTCGCCCCACAATGTCAGTTCCACCGGCTTCATATCCACTCAAAATGTAGACTTAGGTCCTATGAAATGAAATAAATAAACGAAAACTGAGGACATTTACTCCTTTATTTTAGTTAGTTTTAGTTAGCTTTGCAAACCTACAACAAAAGCCTCGTTTTTGTTTTTATTTTAGTTAATGACAATGTTTTGTCAAATCTAGTTTTCCTTATTTCATTTGTCTTCGTCAACGATTATAACCTTGGTTCCCATCTCTGGTAAAAAAAAAAGAAAAAAGAAAAAAACGAACCTGCTTGCTAACAAGTTTGTCGAATCAACCTGAAAGGTCATGATATGTCAATGTTGTATTCACAACTTGTTTCTGCAGCTCCCAAGTGGCTTTATTGAAAGTTTAATTAAAGGCTTTTCACCTAATAAAAAATGACATGCACGATATGAACCACAGTCTCATTACAGAAACTTAGAGAAAAGAAAGTCTGAAATCTTATTGTATCTCAGTTTAGGATGACGTTTAGGATTGTTGGTATTACAAAAACACGTTTCCTATCTGCATTTAGTAAAAAATCATATGTCATCTTAGGACAAGAAATTAGCCAAATGTTACAGAAGCAGGCTAGGTTAATTGGTGTCTCCAGGTGTGAATGTGAATGTGAGTGTGAGTGGTTGTCTGTCTATGTGTGGCCCTGCGATGGACTGGCGACCTGTCCAGGGTGTACCCCGCCTTTCACCCGATGTCAGCTGGGATAGGCCCCCCGCGACCCTGTACCCAGGATAAGCGGTTGACGATGGATGGATGGATCGTTACAGAAGCATCCAAACTGAAGAATTTCCCAAGTAGACCAAAATCACTGCCAAAAATGGCAGCTCCACTGTTGGTAGGTCCGTATGGAAAAACTGAACTCAATGAACACTGAAATATTATGATTGAAAGGCTACTGAAACTGTATGGTGACACTTTAAATTTCCCATATCATGTATTAACTGGTATATGTAGACTGCTGATAATCAGAAGCAACTTAGCTAGCCAGCAACAAGACAGACAAGAGTGCGCTGTTGATAGTCGTCTGTACTGTACTGTGCTGTAATGTGCATGAGGTCAGAGACAGGTTTAACATATAAATGGGAATCCTTTGGTCCGTCCGGTGCCAAAAACTGTTCACACTGCACATTAATGCAGCGTCAGCAGTATGAGGCCATGTCCAATCGTTGTGTTACAGGATTTATATATAACCTTTATTTAAACAGGACGGGCCAGTGTGAGCTATTTTTCATGAGGATGCTTAGATTACAGTACAAAAGATTATACAACAAACAGACCAAGGACATCAACATAAGGGATGCATGTATTCACACTGCTCTATGTCAGTCAGTAGAGATTTTAACTGATGGAGACCGAGAGAGACTAAAGGCAGGAGAGTGCATATAAATTTCATCATCATAGTTCTCAATGAGAAAAAAAGGCTGACGACTAATTTGCTTTGTGCAGTGCTCTGTAATACATGCCTTATCTCTATAAAGGAACGCAAGTTTTGTTTTTAAGTCACTTCATTAATAAGACCGCTAAAGTAATTTTTATCACATGCATTTTTTTGCCGTGTTTGCAGGGCTCGAGCAGGGGTTTAATGTGGGTTTGTTCTAATCCAAGGCTTTGATCTATGAATTGTACCATGAAGTCTGTGCTTGCAGTTAATCGTAACCTGTAATGAATGATGAAAAGAATAACAAAGGGACCATGGTCTGCTCTAAAATGAGTAAACGAGTCTCTCTCTAATCACATACTTTGATCCTATGCAGGCTTTGAACTGAGAAGTTCTATATACTGCAGTCTTTGTACGTGGGGTTCTTAAGCTACACTGGTTAAATCTGGTTATATGGATCTTATGTGAGTGAAGGAGTCTCCTGTTAAAAGGTCTTGGAAAAAGCTCTTTTAGCTTCACCTCTCGGTCGGATTACAAACTGTTATCTGTCTACATCTGTATGTAGGAGTGATTAAACTTGATAAAACCTCATAATCTCTGGGATTCTTGTTTGTCACTGCTGACAACAGCCTTGTGTTTTTTTATAGCCCTTTAGACATCTTGTAATGCTCTTGTCAGTGCAAATCCTTGTAGCCCAGTAACTTCCCATGCATTTGAGATTTTTAAATATATTTTGCGCTTAGGCATATTATAGCTGTTCCTTTTCCACTGAAGCTTAAAAAACAATAAAAATGAAAATAGTTTATTAGCTTTAAACTATAAAGGCACAAAGTGTGTGGGTTTGAATTTGACTGATGACTCGCTGATTCTAAGTGACAGCCTCCATTGTTTGCATGTCAAGGCATGAATGGATTGCATTTGTTCTGTGTTTTTGTAAGATTTCTGCTTATTTCGGGCTGTCAGTACAAAAGTTGAAAGGCCATTTTCCCACAGCTTCGTCTTGAGAATGTTCTGAATAATGCAGATAGAGTTGTCTTAAAAATAATTTATTCCATATATCACACGAGTACACATTCCATTCATACGCTGAGCCTGAATTGCTGATCAAAGAACAAATGAGTTCTTGCTGAAAACAAAGGAAAAATAAGAGACAGAAACTATCTCTACTGTCTCAGTCGAGCCCACCTGGTATTTTAGAAATACAGCAAAATATCCCGCTGATGTATAATTCTATGGTGGAACAACAGCACCTGTGTCTTGTGTTCTGTTTGTCTGTAAATAAATTAATCTGTTTGGATGGTGGCTGCTGCAGTAAGTGGCGATACCTACTATTATATATCAACATTTCTCCAGTCATGCCAACAAAAAACAGTACGCCTTTGTGATTTTGGTGTTAAAACACAGTACCTGGTTGTTATGTAGTGTAGCCTGGCCATAAAAACATGCAGACACATAAACAAATGGAGCAGGGAGAGAAGCACGAGT
The DNA here is from genome assembly GCA_029875015.1 of Lepomis gibbosus. NCBI lineage: Eukaryota > Metazoa > Chordata > Actinopteri > Centrarchiformes > Centrarchidae > Lepomis > Lepomis gibbosus. The sequence goes on along the minus strand of JAPMOB010222676.1, from coordinate 3,611 downwards.
AAAGTCAACACAGCAGGTGACATTCCAAATCATATATATATATATAATATACTGTGAGATTATAGAAATGCACCTGTCAGAGATTCATACAGAGGCATCTATCTCTTAAATCAGAATGTACAAATATGTTTTATTTTTAATGTATTTTTTTTTGTAAGAGCTCTACAATGTGTGCAGGGATCTGCAAAATATTTACCAGGGGATGTGCAAAAGTTCACATGGCAATATACAAGATAGTAGTCCAGAAGATGTGTGCTAATGTAAACCTGTGAGTCTGGTGTGTAGACTTTATGTTAATGTAACATGTTGAAGGAGGTGAGGAAGGTACAGAGTCAGTGTCAAGAAACTTTTGTGGCGTGAAGTCTTTCTGAAACCCACTTCCATCTGCCTTTAGAGCATTGAGCTCCAAGTTGTTCTGACTGCACCAGGTCAACACAAGGTCAATCTCCCACCTGTCGGCAGGCTCATTCCCGCCAGAGATGAGCCCAATGAGGGTGGTATCTCTGAACTTTAGGAGATTGACGGACTGGTGACTGGAGCTTGACAGACTGTGCAGCTGTCGGTGTACAGGGAGAAGAGAAGAGGGGAAAGGACGCAGCCTTGAGGGGAACCGGTGCTGATAGTCTGAGAGTCAGAAACGTGTTTTCCCAGCCTCACATGCTGCCTCCTGTCATACAGGAAGTCTGTGATCCACCTGCAGGTGGAGTCTGGCAAAGCTGAGTCCTGTAGCAGAGCTGTTATATTTACGTGTGCGTGTGTGTGTGTGTATATTCATACATATACACACTGCTTACTTGCAGTTGCAGTTCAATGAGCAGGACAGCCTTACTTGAATGTTTAATATTGTATTTGAATATACTTTTTTTTAGCTTTCCATCGACTTTTCACTTGAGTGGCATGGAAACCGAAAATCACAACTTGGAAAAGAAGTTAGAATCTGGGTGTAGATGAGATGCTACCAGAGGCTACCACCTCAGCTATGAGATACCTGTCAATCACGTGCCTTAAAGACGGGTTATGATAACTTTGTACTCATCAAAGTGATTGTTGATTTCTCTAAAAGCAGGGAAATTCCTAAAATGCATCAGTTGGCAGTAAGACATGTTGTTACAGAACTGACAGTTTTGTCAGATTAGTTTGCACCTTATATGGAGGTAAAACTGAAAGCGAGCCATAAAGTCTGTAAAAGTCTCTCATAGAGAAAAACTGCGTGTGCACAACTACAGTAAGTGCAGTAGGTTAAACCAGGAAGACGGTCTGTAAACTGTGAGGAACATTTACCACAGAAAGTTTGCGTACTAATATCATAGTTGATCTTTGTTTTCGCTTCCAGAGGAACTGGGCTGACCGCGTTTATTTACGAAATGTCGCCTCTGTTTCTTGGGGGCCCATTTCTTGTGATGTCTGCACATTCTGAGATCTTAACAGTTATTTCATACAATGTGTTCATAACTGCTAGAACCATTGGCCAGAGCTCTTTTCCTGCTTGCTGTAGCCACTTAGTGTACGATTTTTGTCAAAATGTTAGTCTTGTCAAGTAGTGTCTGGGATATCTAATTAGAGAGCAATCTTTGGAGATTATGGAGCACTATTTAAGAATTTTTCCTTTGTTCAATTTTGACAGAGTCAAAGCGGAGGGTTTCAGCCTTTTGAAGTTTGAAATTTTGAGTACAACCCAGGACCATGGAGTGAATTTATCACATAACCAGACTAATGGTGTTTTTTTTGTGCAAAGTCTTTAAACGGGCCTGTAGCAATGTGAAGGTAGAACAGTATCACAAACACGAAGGTGCAAAAGTTCAAAGCCTAAAACTAATGCCTGTAAGTGTATTTATAGGCAACACTGCCACGGTAATGAGATGGTTTTAGTGTGCTGTACAATGTCTGCTGCGCATGTTCTATAGTCCTTGTTATTCTTTAGTAGCCATTTGGCCCGATTTTTTTCCCACTGTACAGATCCATTCAGAGAGATACTCCCACCATCGATTTACTTTTTGCTTTTAAGTGACACTGATGCAAAGCAGGAGAGCGGGAGACTCATCTGAAGTGTCTCTTTCTTTTCTTGGTGTTACTCACATGTTGTGGTTTTATGTCATACTATTTGAACTGTTAATACTACATACTGTAAAGCTCTTGTCTACAGTGAGCTGAAGTGAAACCAGAGCCTAGGGTTTTGTTGAAGGAGACATTTTTCTAATAAGACATTTCTAATAACACAGATTACACACAGACGAGGTGAGACAGGGATGGTCATTTATTGTAGAATTAACTAATATTGTTGTTTACTTAAATGTTTAGCTCCAAAGTCTATCTTAATACAAAAGTCACATGCCACATATGTGTTGAACGAGTTATTGCAGGCATTCCTTCTGTCATGACTGATAGTGATGCATTCTCTTCCTTGCAAGATGCAGGAAATGGAAATTTTGTCAAACTCACACTGCTAAAGTCACCTTCAGTTTTGTCTGAAATTAGGAACACCTCTTCCCACAGAGAGAGAACTGTGGAATTTGTTTGGCATTTTTCATAGAAATTTTACATTTTCCATAAGCCAGAGAAATGTCACCAACTTGACAGACTGAGGTCAGTCAAGTGGCAACGGTTATAAAAGCTGACTTGTCAATCTCCCTTTAGCTGTAGCAAAAGCACGATTCTTGACTTACCTTTTAAAATCCCAAATCCCAAAGAAGAGAAATAGTCAAAGATGAAGATAGGAAAAGATTAGTAACAGAAACAGTTGCAATAATGTATGATGAACATGATGGGAGCATGTAGTTTTGTGAAAGCTAATACATTAATTATTGTTTAACTAATTATCTGCAGCTAATGGCAACTTAACCGTGATTTAAGTAGTGACCTTAAAATACTGAGAAATGAGAACTGAAAAATAATAATCAAATCAAATGAAATTTGTTTATATGGGTGTGACAATAAACTGCTCTCATGAGACGATACACAGTATTTCACAGGAACAAGACGAGATGATGATTTTAACACCTTTTTAAAGAAATCTTCAATCATAACTGTGTTTCCTGCTTTCTGGGGATTTTTTTGCACCAGTTACCTCCTCTTCTGCATCAATTTAAGTTCTATGTTCAAATATTTTTTTTATTTACAGTATGTAAAGGGAAACACAAAAGTCATGTGACAGGTGACAATTTAAAATATAATGGAATCTAAGTCAGTGCAGCTGTAGACTTCAACTTTTCTCATTTAACATCATCCCCGCTGAGTCAGCGCTCATGCTGGCATGATTTAGCCTTCCATCCTCTTTTGTGTCTTTTGTTTGGGGAAGTAACATTTTTAAATATGCATGAGGCACCTTTTCACCTCACTGATAAATTCATTCATTTTAATTCAGTTAGAAACTCTGATTTTAATAGCTCCTGTGTTTCAGCAGGTTTTCTGTTCATGTTCAAAACATTCAGTACATTCAGAATGGCTCCCACATATCTGTGTACTCTGACATGTCAACAAATAATATAATATTGCCAGAGTAACATCATATTATTAAAGAGTAACATCATAATTTAATAAGAACTCCTAATATTTTGTATTTTCTATATTTTATATTATTTGAGTATACCTGCCTAAAATTTTGCTGTGACAGC
>JAPMOB010222674.1:11496-38501 GCA_029875015.1 Lepomis gibbosus | reverse complement strand
GTGGACCACTGGAGCACCCTGACTCTTTGACCTCCAATACTCAGTACTAACCTGACATTCATTAAATTAAAATTACTTTATTATATAGTTTATGTTCTTTCATAATAGTTTCATTGTTACACACAGTACTTGTGCTCAAAGTGCTTTATAAATAGGCAGTGACTATTCATAGAAGTAGTACTAGTAGTGACACTTTAACAAGTATATTTATTACTTGTTTATCTTTATATTTCTGTCTTTTATCTTACCTTCAGGATGAGAAGCAGCAGGGTCTGTCAGATGAAGATATACGAGCAGAAGTGGACACCTTCATGTTTGAGGGCCATGACACCACAGCCAGTGGCCTCTCTTTCATTCTCTACTGTCTAGCCTGCCACCCAGAGCACCAGAAGATTTGCAGGGATGAGATCATTCAAGTCCTGGATGGCAAGGACACCATGGAGTGGTAGGTTTATGTGTTGAAAACATTGCCATATGGAGTGCAAATAAGCGAAACAACAGCTGATTTAGGTGAGCTTTAGGTGAACTTTTTCATTCCAATATTGACAACTAAGGCAGCATGCCTGTCTTGTTTTAAGGGAGGATCTGAGTAAAATTCCATACACAACAATGTGCATAAAAGAATCCCTCCGACTTTACCCTCCGGTACCGGGAATGTCCAGAAAAATCACCAAACCCATGACTTTTTGTGACGGAAGGACTTTACCCGAAGGTTTGTTATTAATGTTTTTGAAAAGTTTATGTAGATAAGACGACACACTGTGCATGCAAAATAACTTTTACAGAACTGGTGAAACTCATGGTTAACTCATACTGACTTTGTCTCAAATTGTTTTCAATAATTGACCTATGACCTTAGTTTTGTTTAACAAAACACATTTACACTTTAATCCACATTTCCCCCTTTTTTCTTTTCTGTATCAGCTAGTTTAAAATAAATGTAAGCTAAATATTATGTTATATTTACACTGAGTGAAATATCCATATCCAAGACTTGATATGGTTTTATGTCAGAACCATTCTATGAAATGGAAATATTCCAGATGTCTTCTGCATCATTTCATAAACATAGGCAAACATCCGTCAATAATCAATATCTCTTTGAAGTTCGGTGTGTATTTTCATACACTTTGTATGTGTCCAATCCCTGCACAATCTTTATACTCTAAACACAACTTTTTTGTCTGATTTGTAGGTTTTCAGATTGGAACAAGTGTGTATGGGCTTCACAGGAATGCAGCTGTCTGGGAAAACCCTGATGTAAGTCAGTAAAATAATTTCATTCTGTGCCTTCTGATCTTTATGTGAAAGCTTACATGTGCACAAGTGTGATCTTTCTTTGCCTTGCATGGCTAGCACTCTGCTTTTACATAAAATGTGTAAAATAAAATAAGTGACATATTGTTCATATTGGTGCAGAATTAATGAAAAATCAAGTGTGCCCTAGTTGGTTAGCTGTCCAGCTCCCATATGTCAGCATATCACCAACTGATACTTGAAGCAGCATGGTTTATTCACTCACTGTTGTTAATAAGCATAAACTCATTCAGTTCTCCATGGACAGATGACGAAAACGTGTGATTAAAGCCACATTGACGTTTTGTTCATCTTTTGCCAACATAGGTCTTTGATCCACTGCGTTTCCATCCAGAGAATGCTTCCAGCAGATCACCTCATGCATTTGTTCCCTTCTCTGCTGGGCCAAGGTTTGTCCATACTACTGTGTGACTTAAGTCACAATGATCTAGGAAGGGAGGTTATTAGTTTGTAAATGTTTAACCTAGGACCAGCCCCTTTTCACCAACACAATAAAAGGGGTTCATTAGGTCTTCAAGTAACAAGCCAACTTAAAACAGTGCACAAACCCAAATGAAAATACTTGTTGTAGTCCTCTAAGTAGGATATCAGGCTTGAAAAGATGTTGAAATGATGTATGAAATGTAACAATTAATTTTCCGCTACGGATTTAGTTTATTAGTAAATTAGAAAAAAGAAAAACAGAAAAAAATGCACTGGTTGAATGAACTAGTTTATGACAACATGAAAGAAACACTTTACAATACAATAGCCCTGCAGTAACAAAAGCTTCTTGCTAGATCAAGCTTCTAATTCATCAGTTGCACATATTGCAAATATCATTTCATTTACAAATTGAGTTGAGAGAATATATACCTAACACACACTATTAACAGTGGTCATATATATTCTCACCAAAACTGACTCAGATTTTTGCAGACTCTATTCTAATATTTTCAGTCCATATGCATAAATAATAATACTCGGTTGTTGATTTAATTTACTTGACCACAAGACTATTGTTGGCTGAAATTTACTACTCACATAGCATGTTGCTGTCCTCCTATGTTATGGTTGAAAAGCATTTATCATCATATTCCTCCATATACTGTTGCTAGTTTTTGTTTTCCTCACTCAGAAACTGCATTGGTCAGAACTTTGCCATGAATGAGTTGAAAGTGGTGACAGCCCTGACACTGAAGAGATACGAGCTGGCAGAGGATCCTGCTTGGAAACCCAAGATAATTCCTAGACTAGTGCTTCGCTCACTCAATGGTATCCACATCAAGATCAAACCTGCTGACCCAGAAGTGTAAAGTGAAAAAAGCTGCAGGAAATGCTGTAAACCTGGAAAATACATAACTCAGATAGGGAAATATTTGAGTTAATCTAACACACAGATTATGATGAAATTATCTGTGCCGTATTTTATTTAGTGACTGAGTATGTTTTAAGGGGGATTACTACCTGAAAAAGAAGTTTCTAAATTCTAATGATTTTCTCACACTGAACAGTTTGAACGACACATTTTTTAACTATGTGAAAAGGGAATTGGACCTATATTGTGGTAGGATATTTGCACCAAATCAGTGTGTAATTATGTAAAAGTTTGAAAAATGAGTCATTTTTTCATTTATAAATTAATTATTCAATATATAATACATTTAGTAGTTCTTAGTTTTAGTCATAGTGGAGGCTGAGTCAGAACCAGGTCAAAGCAACAAAAGGTTTCACCAAGCAATTTCATAATGGCCATTGATATTTGTTCTGCGTAAAACATTAACAGTTTATTGGCAGTGATGATATATTGTCTGCTTAAACATTAAACAAAATGTACTGCCACTGTGTGAAGATTCACTTAGGAGTTGAACCAATAGTAAAGCGCCAATGTACCCCTTAGACATGTGGTCAGTTTTTACCTTCAAAATAAAGTTGTAGGAAGGTGCAGTATGCAATACAATAGGCTCTAAATACACTTTGTCATCAGTCTGTGCTGTTTACTAATTATATAGCCATCAAATGACTTGCCTTTAAAGGACCTTTCATCAGGTATAAATTTGGAAACAGGCAGTTTCAGAGAAAGTGCAATTCAACATCAGTAACAGCTGAAATTACTGTAGAGTTGAGTCAAAAGTAATTCATTTTTTATTTACAGTCATATGATTACAAAATCCACACGCCCACAAGAACAAAAAGTCACCAGCACAGTTTGTAAACATCTGCCTTTGATCTCTTTGATGTCCAACCTTTTTCTTAAAGATCCCATGAAATGGCCAAAGAAATTCCTAGAAAACAGCTGGACAGCATTTTTAGTGGCGACCTCATGCGAACAAGGTCCTCGAGTCCAACCACATCCGATCTTTCTGCATGTTCTATGAACTAAAACCGCCTTTCTAACCATAACTACTAGCCCCTATGCTTACCTAAGAGTGATACTTTCAATCTAATGTCCCACTTCTTTCAAATGGAAATACGAAGAGGTGTTGTGGCAGCATTGTGGTTAAGATGCATACCATACACTCTGACCACATCATCTTGGGTGTGATTACAGATTGAAGGGCCTCTGCTGCAGGTCACTTCCTCTCTGCTGTAATTTCCTGTCACTGCTCTACTGTTCATCTTTGAATAAAAGCTAAATAAATTAGCAAAATTACCCTTAAAAAGTAATAATAGCATTTCATGGGACCTTCAATCTATATAAACCAGTTACATGGTGTTGTGCCAGTTCGTTACACGTTTGAAAAGGAACGGCTATATAAGTTTTTCTGTTACTGTGCAAGGTCAGTTCAGGGCAAACAAAGCATGAACAGTATATTGTATACATTTAATTGTATTCTTTTGCATGTAAAAGATGTATATGCCCGTGACCTTAAAAACTTACTACTAACTTTTTATCTTGGTAGTATTTGTTACTATTCTGCCATTCCAATTCAGCTATTTAACAGTCCAATTACTCACTTACTATTGTTTAGTGGAGATGGGGGAAATGGTCAATAAACCATTTAAAACTCAATATACTGGAAAAAGCCAAAGGACAAAAATGATCAACAGGATCTGTTTGGACAGCAAAAATGGCTTTTATCTGCAGGAGAATCCAACATTGGTCAAGGTTAAGGTTAGTGAAAAAGGCCAAACAATGACATCTGCAAGTCTGCAGCCAAACATCCCCGAAAACTCTTGACATTTGTGCACAAGTCACCTTCATGGCTTGTAGGAGAAATACAAGACACTAAAGTTGATGTCACATCAATCTAACACATGTAATGGGAAGGTTTCAGTGAGTAAAACATTTAAGCACATATCAATAGGTCTTCAAAATAAAAAGCAGCCCTGTGCTTTGATAGAAACTGACTTCATGTTTGGATTCTCTGGCTTTCCGGACTTCTCACAGTAAAATATCCAATATAAAAGTACTTTGTTTGCCATTTGTTTAACAGCATTATCAAAATTCCCAAAAAGTGGGAAAAAATTGTAGAAAAAAAATCCAACACATCAAAAACTTAACTCAATGACCCATTATATCCATGTTGCCTGTCTACAAACATATCTAACTGCCACTCTGAGGCTCAAATACTCACTGCCGGGTCTTGTAAATATACGTTAATTCTGTTGTTTTCTGACCTATCAACTGCTGACTTAGTAATGTGGATTAAATCTTCTGAAAAACCACAGATACATTTTTGTGATGATGATGATGAATGGTGCTGATGAACAATAAAAAAAGAAAACTGAGGTGAATGACTCCACCTCTGCCAGGTCACAGTCCCTGACGTATCGGCTGGAACCTGAGAGTCAGCAGCTTTAAGAAACTGGTTAGATGAGTAGCGAAGGGGTGGGTTTTTTGCCTGGCCAAGCTTCTTTGGCATACTTCTTTTTGCGTGGTTCGTTGTGGGTCTCTGGTAAGTAGGGGGCTGTGACAGGTGTTGGGTTGAGAGTGACAGGGGGTTGAGGAGCCTCTGGGGCCAGGTCCACCTCTGGAGCTGGATTGGGGAATGGCAGAGGAAGCCCTCCCTGCATAGAAGCACCTCCTGGTGCTCCTGTTGGCTGGTTCTCATGACTAGTGGGAGGCAAGTCCCCATAGAGACCACCGCCCAAGCTGTAGCCATGAATGCGTTTTGAAGTCACGTCATCAAGACCGAGAGTGTTTTGGCCCTCTGATCTACGTTTCTGCAGCAGGAATGATGAGTATTAACTTAGCAAGTCATCCATTTAGCCCCTTACATTACACATTTACTACCTTTGCAGATCATACACCTAACCCATTGCCAATTAGCATGTAAAACAACACTATGAGTATGCTACTTTTGTTATTATAACACAATTGAACTATTCATACTGAGCACTAATGCTGGTGCCATGCTCACCCAATAAGATACACTGAACCAATTATTACTTTTGCTCAGACATTTTTAAATGACAAAAACAACGCTTACCTTGATGGGAATGACAGCAGTCTGCACCATATTTCTAAAGCGTCCCACCGAGGGGTCTATATCCTCTGTAAATATTTAAAAGACAAGTGTCACAATTTACTGCGAAGTGCATTCTTTCTCTTGAAAAGTAGAAATACACATCTTTGAAAAGTAATTTAGCTATATATTTCAGCATGACAGGAGGCTTCTCACCTCAAAACCTTTCCAATGAAATAAAACTAAGCTAATTAATTAATGATATTGACTGCAAAAACACAAATTAGGAAAATATATTCAAGTCAAGAGTAAACTTGGTTTAGGAGTAAACTTTAAAAGGCAAAAGCCAAACTAAGTTATTTCTTTCTCAGTCACATGTCTTAAGACTTTCACACAAGAATCTTAACAGAATTTACAACAGGACTATTAATAAATGACAACAATCCACCACAAAAAATGCTTTTTGTTTGGGATAGTCAGTAAACACAGAGTTGTTTAAGGGTATGAGTCTTTCTTTGTGTATTCTTCAGCATCACCTTCACTTTGATTTGTACCTGGGTTAATGATGGAGTCCTCCTCATTGAAGGTAACCCTGGAGTTCCTTCGTTTCCTCTTAGGCCTCTGGATTTCCAGATTACCCTCCTCGATGGTCAGTAAGGAGATGCGCTTGTTGTGAGCTGTGTTGAACTCTGTCAGGTTCTGGCAGGACAGCAAGAGAAAATTGTGGGTAATGTAGTTGCATTAATAACATTATTTCACAACACAACAACACACATATCAGAGAATGCATTTTGCATTAATACTACTCATGCAATCTCTTATCAAGAAACTGAATGTACCTCCAGCTCTGTCTCTTCCTCTGGAAGCCCAAGCAGTCCCTTCAACTCCTCATCGTCTCCTGTCTTACTGTCTCCTGTGCCAGCGGTGCCTTGGGTTTGGGGTTTCTCTCTGATGGTGTAGGTCCGTGTTGAGGCCCCAAAAGATATTGTAGAGTCTATGGGAACCTGCTGAGGCTTGTGTGCCTCCAGGCGGATGTGTCCAAGGAAAGTACCGTGTGCTAAAACGGTGACAGCCAAATAAGGTGGTTTGCGCGTTAGGACAGACTTTACATAGTTTTCAAATGTTACATTATTATAGAACGGATCAGTCTTGGTGGTAATACATGTGTTGCTGTCACACTAATCCTATGAGATGGAGCAATAATAAAATAACGATGTATTCTTAGTCACTTCTTTATTTACTATTCTGTTATATATAAATTAATAATATTTATCATATATATTAGTTTCCCAAATAATTTGTGTAACATAAGCTCTTCATGCCGTGCACCTGGACTTGAGGGATACGCCACAAAATGTACCAGTCTGCTGTATCCTGTCCCTACATACAGTATTTTCTGGAGCTGTTGGTGAACTAATATTCTGTTGTTACCAGAATAAATTCCTGGTTCGAACCAAAAGTGACTGTGTCTTCTGCGTGCTGCACAAGCAAATTTTGATAGCTTAAATTTAGTACAAACTTTCAACGTGATAACACACAGCAGGTGTGAGGCAACTACAAGAAAGACTGCCAGCTTAAAGATTTTAAATTAAACTGAAATCAGGCAGACAATCCAAAACCCAAAAATAAAACGTGCAGTGATATAAGGCAATAATGCTGGAACCAGATAATGTATAATGTTTGTGCTTGAAAAAATGATTAATTGATTATCAAATAGCTGCAAATTATTTGTCTACTGACAGCCTCTTTATCAACCATTTCAGCTCTAATGTGTATGTATGCATGTACATAATAGTGACCAGTAAAAATGATTCTTTGAAGGTCAGTTTTATTAGTTTTCAGCCATAGGCATGTATGTCAAACCTTTCCAGACACTGGTTCCAAATATAAAATGAGTATACAATTGTGAATAATGTCTTACTGCTGTTTAGGTCTATGAGAAAGACCCTTTTGAGGTGTTTATGGTAGACCAGGGCAGCGTGGACACGTGAGCATGACTGATGGTCAATGGTGAAGTCACACCAGTCGGGGTTCCTCCCAAACAGGTAGTACTTCTTTTCATCTATGATCAGTTTCTATAGGGAGATACAGTTTCAGTGAGTCATGGTCATCTAACAAAACTGGTGAAAACGTCTGCCAACAGGATTCAATTCTTATGTGCCCCTGAGCCATAACTTAACAGTGGCGCTTCCCAATGAAAAGCTTAAATCTCGGGGCTGATGATGCTCTCGCACCGTTTAAAGCCATGCAGCCATAGAAAAGCCCAGTGTGCAACACATCTGGGACAAAGTGGACTGTCAGGCTTGTATCTGGTGCATTCAATACACATTACTATCCATCACTAATGCTTTAACGCGACTATACAATAATGTTAAGCTGATGGCAAGGCGACCGTGTCCTGAAGTAACATTTCCAAGCTTTCAGTTACCTCCATCAGCTTGTCTCCCTTCATCACGTCTAGATGGAGCCCCGGGGGCGGCTTGCCTGCCCTGAGAGAAAACAGTTGGTGGATCAACAGTCTATATCCATTTATGAAACATTTATCATTACAAGCGATACATGAACATCGTAGCTTTAGTTATCTGGTCATGTTTAAAAATACGTGATTGGACCTCAACAGTCAGCTCATGGAAACGCTTAACCTTAGTTGCTGCGGTCGTCATCTATTGCAACAACGCTTCCACACGTCTGGACAAAACCAGAAATGCTAAAAGGTCCTATCTATATCACTGAACGCATTTGTTCATAACTGACACTCTCAACGACTCAACACATGAAGCATCTTCTCTTGAAAAGAAAACCCCCAACGCCGTTGGTAAATTAATGGCAGCGTTAACGGGTTAACTTAGCTTGCTAGCTTGCTAAAGCTAGTTGCTAACGTTAGCTACAGTAATTACAGCTTCTCTCTGAGTAAAGGTGAATTATATAAATGAGTGAACGTTGTTTTGCTCATTTGCATGTAATACCCCATTACAAACAAACATTTGCAACTTTCACATGTGCATTTTCTCACCATGTTGGACAATCAAAAGGAGGTGGACTCTCTTTGCTTATTTTAGTCGCCATCTTGCCTCAGCTTCTGAAATGCGAGGTGTATGTTGGGTAAACGTCCTTCGGGTAGCTGGAAGTTGTAGTTTTACAATCCCAACACGTTTCATCCAAATTAGACCACCCAAATCAAATCAAATCTATGATGTATCTAATTTAAACTGAAACTAGGCAAAATGATCATGCTCATACTCTAGTTGTGCGAACATGAAGAGAGGGGAATTACGTTGAACAAGAACAACAATAAATTCCTTCAAAAACCACTAGGGGCTCTCATAATTCTAGATTTCAGACAGCCATGTGCTGCAGAAAAATGTGTTTGTTGAAATGTATCTGATGTATGTAGTGGTATTTACAACCTGAAAACAATTGTGTTGTGTCTTGACTGTATAGTTCCCAAGAAGAGCATACTTCCATTTTCTCTACAGAAATCAAACTGGTTTCTCTAGATAGCATCTGATAAGAGTCATTTCCAAATTAGATCATGGAAAGGGTGGGGTGGGGTGGGGGCCGCCCCCATGAGCTTCGTCTTTGAGAATGTTGTAGGGTTCATTTGGAAAGTGCTGTGGGTTTGTCAGATGCTGTAAGTGGCTGCCTCGTTATGTTTTAGAGGTGGAAGCATCAGCAGAGTAGGAGAGATAAGTTGCAGGATAAGTTGTCACACTGTTCTTAACTACATTTACTCATTGACTGTTTTTACTTTCATCCACAGTGACTTATATTTGAGGAACAACATATAACATCAGCAAAGCATCAATACTCCAAGAGACCTACAAGTGACAATACATACTAGTAAGCGCTAATAGCAGGGATAGAAGAAGAGCAGCAGGAAGTGAATGTTTGAGCTTAGGGGTTGGAAAGTGTTCTTTTAAAGGAAGGAAAGAAAGGAAGATAGAAATTATCAAAAAAAGACAGAGCATGGCTGCACACCATCCGACATAATGCTAGTGGCAACCAGGCAGCTGAAGAGCGTGCCTATGTTGGAAACTTATTTTCCCCCATGTCAGCTTCCCCAATCAGTTCCTGATGAAGGGCCCCCTGGCAGCAGAGGGGGAAAAAAAAATATGCACTTGAATGAATGATACACCCTGTTTACTCTTTTTGGACAACCACAAGACTTATCTGTCCATTGATGGACTGAATTATGCCAAAGAAATTTACACTATTATGTTATCAATCCCACCTCACTGCTCACATTGTCTCCAACCATTAGAAATTAGTAGTAATTGTATTCTTAGTTTTTGAAAATGGGGCAAATAGTCACACCTTCTATTCAACAATCTAAAACTGCACATTGAGAAAATATATAAGGATGTAATGAAAACAGAATACATGCCCAAGGCTTGCTTCTTTCATTTGGCATGATATTTATATAATTGTAATTGATGGTGCCCATTAAATGTTAGACCTTGTGAAAAGTGTGACAACATACACCCCGTGTTAACTTCCGCATTTTCTACTATGTGTCTGAGGTAGTTTGACAGAACAAAGGGTAAATTCTCTGTATTCAGGATGTGTCAGGGGCTTTGAAGGGTATGGACCAGGATGTATTTGGAGAGAATGGAGGTTTCCCACAAGCTCAGGGAACCCTTTTTTGGCTCGGCTGGGTGAAACATGTCTATCCTTCCTGTCAAGGATAAACTATTATTGGTGTGTTTTGGCGTCAGAGCTGTGTGACAGACCGGGTGAGATTTTTTATTCGGCCCTGTGTAATCTGTCTACACAGTTGTTACACAAAAACTTTACGTTTGTAAGATGAGGGGTTGGGGATGTTTTAGAGCTTTAAACAGTCTTCAAAAATGAATAAATAATAACTTAATTTATATACTACTTTTCAAAACCAAGTTGCAAAGTGCTGTACGGTAAAAACAAAAAAGATCCATACTAAAAAATATAAATAAACGAAATAATTTAAAAATCAACGATAAATAATACAATAATAACTGCAAAAATGTAATGTTTATAAAAACAATAAAGAGAATAGATGTCCATTAGAGAATGTAGCACGTTATCCATCAGGAATGTAATGTGTGCACAATGCAGTATTTTCAGTTACCACACATGCTCACAAACACACACATAAACACACATACACACATACACACACACACACACACAGACACACTTATGCACATTTCCTTATAAAAGTATAAATTTTAGAGTGTCGTGGTCTATTTTCTTTAGGTGATAGCAAAGCAAGGCTTTACGCAATGAATTATATAACAGAATATTAACTCAGACATTTTCTCTCACAATATAACAATGCTTAAATCATCTCACATGGCTTCCATTTGTGAATGCAAGCATTGTGCAAACAGCTCCTGTAACTTCCTCATTCGCTTTTGTGGTTTTTGACTGAGAAAGCATCCCCCTTTTATGCTGCTCTTGTCACTTTCTGTCTGCCTTCATTTTTGATCGCAGCACACTGAGGCAGCAGTGATGGCAGGCACGATTGCTTTGCCTCTTCAGCAATTCATTGCATCATTGGACAACACTTGTCTGCCAAAAATTCTACAGGTTTGCTCTGGAGTGTATTTCCAAGGTAGGCCGCTTATTGTTGCAATTGGACCGAAACTGTGAGTGTAAATGAGGACAAAGATAAAGAGAGTTTATTTGAAAAGATTAGATAGCTACAAATCATAGTGTGTCTGGATTTCTATATTGTGTCTGATTGTATCTAATATATGTTTTCCTTTTCTTAACCCCAAATCAGACATTACTGTAGTGGAATAAGACACTGAGCATTTGTTTTAAAAGTTTGTATTGTTCATGAGTGATAATTAGAAATATTTCATATTATACTAAATACGATTGTGTCCCAGTTAAGAAAAAGAAGAAAATGTGTTATTTATGTTAGATGTATCTGCTCATTACTGAACGTTGAGCTTGTTCTTTTTTGTTCCTCACTTTCTGTTTCAGGGTCTATATATGAAATTTCTGGGAGTGAAGTGTGCTTTTCTACTGGGGATCTAATAAAGGTCATTGGCATCGAGCTCCTATCAGTTTGCTGTGAAGACATCAGTAACAATGACAAGTTTGAGCTGCCCATTAACCACACAGGTCAGTCTGAGCTTTAGACAAGATTGTCATGCTCTCGTGAACAGCTCATTGTGCTTTGCGGCTTACCCTGACACTTGATGCTTTTTCTCAGGCTTGTTCAAGGTTGTTCCAGAGGAAATGCCGTACACTTCTGTTGAGGAGATGGTGAGCCTGAGGCCTGTGGGCCTGGAATCAAGTCTCCCCTTCACTTTCACCAGCCACTCCAAGATGACCTTTGGCAATTTCACACTGGGGGCTGGGAGAGCTTTGACTGTGCTCTCCATTGAGCGGCATGAGGGTGAGGAGGATCAGGTGCGCTGCCTCGTACGAGGACAACAGGAAACCTCTGCAGAAGTGTTTATCCCACTATCCTCCCAAGGGGAGTTCTTTGAGTGTGAGAGTGAAGAATGCTTCACTGTGCAGGAGATCATGTCCTCAGCCTGCCTGCGTAGTCGAAGGTTTCGCTTCGTCAACACCGCTAAATGTCAACAGCCCCTTGTCCTCAGTCCAATATACCAGGTCCAAGCCATCATGAACAGTGAGAATAACCTACTTTTTCATTTTCAATTTTAAAAGAATTAAACTTATCTGCATCTGTTTATTCTTTTTTCATATTTACAAACAGTTAATCGGTTGACCAGAATTTCTAAAAAGAAATATATGTAAATTACATGGAAATTTTACTTTTTATTTACTCAAGTACTGCACTTAAATATTCAATATTCTGAAGTACTTATTTTCAGTGTTAACATTTTATAATACTTTATACTTAAGAGTAAAATATTGAACTTTTACACTACAAAATTTTTATTTATTTCACAGTTTGGAGTATTTTTATGCAGATTAAAATTTTACACACAAAACAAATGAAGAGCTCATTAAATGTGATTAAATGCATTAAATGCATTGTTATAGATTAAATTGTGTACAACATCAATAAATCAGTTCTGTAAAATATTTCAGTAATATAATTATATTCTATTATTCTATAACAGAAATGTTTTTATATGTAATCAGTATGATTGACTTGTGAGATTTTAAGTACATTTTGCTAATGATAAAATATTGCTATACTTTTATACTTTTATACTTCCTTTTGAAATTCTGAATGCAGGAGTATTTTCATACTGGAACTTTCTTGTACATTTGCTTCTAGCAAAGGTCCTGAGTACTTCTTCCATCACTGATAAAGCTTACTGTACTCTGGTTTCAGTTAGTTTAATTTCAACCTGTGCCTCAACTACATTTTCTAACATAATTTTTCCCATTTTTTGTACAGTGCGGAAGAATGTGTTGAAGTTTCCGTCCAGCTTAGAAGTGGATGTGGTCGATGTCACTGACCTGTGTAAGGATGTGAATTTTGTAAGCCCGCTCAGTCTGACAGAGGTTCATTCCCAGCCAGATGAATCCTTCCCTGCAGTAGTGGAGATATTGGAAGGCCCAGAGACCCACACTCTGTTCAAGTGCAGCTGGCTGCCAGAACTTAACCAGAATAGCCAACTGGTTTTCCACAAGACAGGAACCTCAGCCATGATTTTATTATCCAGCCTGAAGAGCAGAAAGGTACAGCAGTACTTCCTGGTATCTCAGCAATATGGTGGACGATTTCGGAGGCGGCCAAGAGAGTTTAATTCAGTGTACGAGCTGTATGTTGCTTCAATCCAGACACCGAGCCTGAAGGTCAGTGTAACAAGGAACATTGAGGAAGTTGAGGAGGAGGGCCTACCTGACCTCAGTGTGGGGGAACAGCTGGAGGTCATTCGCTGCGAAAGGATGGAGTTGCCTTGTGAAAGCAGCAAGGGACAGAAGCAATCCGTCGAGGCTCTTTTGTGTCAGCGTCTCCAAGAGCCGGATGATGGGGATGATGATGAAGAGGAGGTCAAGCAGGAGGATGAGAGGGAGGAGATATTTCTGCCTCTGTACATGCAGGGTCACTTTGTTGAGGTACTGAGTGATAACAAGAAGTACAGACTCAGGGACTTAGGTAAAGAGTTTAGTTTGCCGCTGGACGTTAAAGTGGTGAGCCGTGATACTGAACTTGAGACTGATCCACTATTTGGGTTTGCATGTCTAAGGATAGAAGGGGCTATGTTAGAGCCCACCATCCTGGCAAGCTTTCCACAGAGTCCAGACCACTGTTTCGAGATCCCAACCCAGTGGCTTTCTATGTCTGTCTCCTTTACCAAGGACCCCCTCCCATGGCCCAGTGGTCAACCACCTGAGTGCCATGTGGACAGGGTTACTGAGGTGACAGACATGTTCTTTTATGAATTTCGCAAACAGGGGAACTCAGGTGAAGCTCCTCCACCTCGACCACCAAAGCGAAATCTGTCAACTTCAAAGTCTAGCAAAAAATCATCAACAACCTCGAAGAAATCATCCAAGGCAGACAAGTCTAAACATCGAGCAGAGAAAAGCATCCCAGCCAAAGAGTTAGCCAATTTGACCCTGGATAGCAAAAGAAGGCCCCCAGCTCCCCCACCTCCAGTAAGTGTGGTTTTACACTTATTACTTTGCCAACAGTTATTTAGAATATTGTGGTTCAATTTTAACACGTTCTTGTCATGTTTCTCAGAGTACGCTGTAAGCACTGTCTTAGAAAAAATACATTTTCACACAATGTGACTTTCAGGAAATCTCAAACTTCAGACTATGCAAACAAGAGATGTTTCCTCTTAGTGCTGTGGTAAATAATTCATGTGTGTAACCAAACTAAATGTTTCTTCCTCTTCCTCTTATTGTGCAGGCTATCTTAGATGATCAACCTCCCCCTGTTGCACCCCGGAAGCAGTCAGCTATAGTGACAACAGGCAAGGCTCTGCCAAACACTTACGTAGAAAGGGGAGAGTCTAAGAAAAAAGAAGAAAAAAGAAAGAAAAAGAAAAAAGGTGAAGCTCTTTCTGCTGTCGACTGATGACTGTATCACGCACGTTTCCGCCATGCTGGCAACACATAGAAGATAATTCTGATTCTATATTATTATTGTCAACAAATCCCATGAAAAGACCAAAACCAAAAATACTTTCCATCTCCCCTTCCCTGTCTGTGGCAGTCAGTCCCAAGCCCAAAACAGAGAGGCAGTGTAGTTTTTAGCAAAGGTTATTTAAGCAGGTGTAAATAGTGCATTTGTTAGGGGATATCTTCAGCTGCAGAAAACACCCATTTGGTGCTCTAGTAAGTATTTATGGCACCAGAACAGTGTATGTGGTATTGATTTAAAATAAATGTCTACGCTCATTAGGGTGAAGAAATAATGTCACCCAGTGAAACATATGATTCACTTAAGTATTTTTAATATTTTTTGATCTATGACACAAAAGATGAAGCTACATGAGATTTTGTCCACACCGATAAAACTTGTCAGAAGGATCAATGAATTGTTGGTTTTTGTCTTGTTATTAGATTTGCTGACAGAAAGAAAAATATAGACTATCGCGAAAATAGATTATTACTAGTTGATAAACCGTTCCCCTCTTTTCCTCCAGTGCCGGTGTGCAACGTCACAGCAAATGTGAAGAGCGACCAGGACTATGACACTGTGGATGACAGCGACCATGACTACGAAACCGTTGACGAGACCTTGCTGGCAGTTGTGAAGAAAGCACAAGAGCATGCCGTGTTCTACTAAAAATAACCTGCCCATGAAATCTTACATATTGTGCTGAAACTAATTGGTTTAATATAATCTCTGTTAAATGCAGTACTGAAATAGATTCAGTTTCCTGACAATATGCTTCATCTGTGAGGACCTAGGAGATACTATGCAAGATTTATAGTAACCCAATTTAGCTTTTGATGACTAGTGACACAGTAGGGAATCGTTACAAATGGGTCACTACATGACCTACATATTTGGTTTTGTGGACACTTAAGTAATAGCAAATGTTTGCCCACACAAATATTTGATGTCGTGACACCATCTCCAGTGTATCAGAAAAGGCAACACCCCTGCTTCTGATGTGGTCAGCGAAACTCTTCAGCCATTCATCTCTCTCAACCTGCTTCATCCTCTTCAAGGCTGTAGGTGGCTGTAGCTGTGTTGTGTACAGCATACCATCCTCAAACTTTGATTGAACCAATACTACCTTTGTAGTATTTATTGTTGTAGTATTTTTTGAAATATGATATTGTATCTTTGTAGCTTTTGTTCAACAGCAAATAGTTGATATAACTATGGTAGTAAGTATGGTAGTTTTGGGGGCTGCAGCTTGTAGTTGTGGATACAATGCCAATATATAGTGCAATACTAAGCAGTAACTGTAGAGTGTCCATCCTAGAATAACTACAGTATAATACAGTCCGACTTGAATCAATACGTTGTTGTCTCAAGACAATTTATAAGCTTCACAGAGGTAGTTATGGGTTATATTTGATTGTACAGGCATTTAATGTATGTGTAAAACTCAAACTCATAGGGTATATATGCAAACTCTAAACAGAGAGGGCTCTGACAAGTCCTTGCTGGGAGGCAAGTCTTAACCACAAAGATGACAAAATGGCAACTCTGCAGCTTCTCACATGGCCATGGGTTCCAGTGCTAGCGATAGTAGCTCTCCCAGCCGTGACCGCAAACTACTGATCAGAGTACAAGGTGCTGCTTATTGTATCAAATCCACTTTTAATTTGTTTTTTCTATTTATTTTAATGAAATGACTCATTGGTGAAACTGTTGTTTTCAATTATAGACGTTACTCAGAACATTTTAATGTAGGTTTTGCAGCTTCTCTTTTTCCCATAAGGTCTTCCTCATTGAAAGACTCACTGCCAAAGACATAACAAAATATAGAAGTTCGTATTGTGTTTTCATTCCTTTTATGGTAGAAGCGACTGTGTCAAAACAAACATCATGTATATTAATTTGTCTGAAATTGAATTTGGTACTACAGAAAAAAAACAACGAATTACATAAAAAGTTGCTTGAGAATGCACTTTGGACCCATTTTATTTATTCAGTTTTTGTTAAAACTCTTGTGTACCAGTATGCACAGATGTGTAAGCCTAGGTCTGCAGCATGCAGTCAACTGAATTTGACACATGTACACCTTGAAGTAAAGACAAACATCTTAAAAATCTTAAAACATTGGCACAAATTGCTTGTCCACCAAGGGATTGTGCATGGCAATTGCCTTGAATGGAGGTTTAATGCAAACAAAACCTACCATTCCCTTTTGTTGAAATATCATTTAAAAAGTGTATGTGTAAATCATACAACAAAGGTTCCTGAAAGACGATCCAAATGTATTTTGTATAATCTTTTTAATTTTGGCAAAAGTAAGTTACATACAAAAAATAAATTCAGTACTCATGTTCCAAGTGTTTAAAATTACAAAATGCTTTACAATAGATATCACAGAAGGACAGAATAATAGTATTAACTGCTTGTTTAACAGCAACACCTTTAGGACTTGCAGAATAGCAGAAGCAACCCCAGGAATACAGGATGCATAACCAAAAAGGTCTTTGCTAACGTTAACCACGTGTTCTTCAACTAACATCAACCACAGTACCTTAACAGAGAAGGACTCGCAGGATTTTATTCAATTGTTGCAGCTCAAATGCTGCTTTATTGAGGTCAGAGAAGAGTTAATTTTTCAGTTTTCAGCTATAAATCTTATACTAATAACTTTTATGTTCAGTTCAAAATAGGACACCCCACTGGTGTTAAGAAGCGTAAGGTTTCTAATCATCATTGTCTGTTGACTTGTAGTGGTCTTCGTCAATGGTGGAAAAGATGTGACCTTCATTGCTTAGGAATTCCACTGCTTGCCTGTTAGAGCACAAAGAGAAATATGAATAGTATTTTTGAAACAATTTGTTATATAAACTTCAATCAATGCATCAACATCACAAGTGAAGGTCTTTGACACCTTTATCTTTAGATGGAGCAGCAACGATTTGTCATTTGAGAGTGAATTAACTGGCCACTATTTTCACGATGATTCATCTTTTAAGACACTTTCAAAATGAAAATTACTAACATTTGATGGTTCCAGATTTTCAACTTTGAGACGTTGCTCTTTTTCCTGTTCTTACATTATAGTAATTTCAATATTTCAAGGCTGGGGACAACATTTGTTATTATCAGAGGGAATCAAGGTCAAAAAAGGCTACAACTTTAGATGATAACCACTTGATTTGACTAATTGCTGAAGACTCATTAGCTGTAGATAAACTTACTGAATGAGGACTGTAGATTTTGAAGGTAGAGAGAAATGAAAAAAATGTGAACCTATCCTTTCAGTTAGGGGGGGGGGCAGTCAAAAGGCAGATAACTTTGTGTTCAAACCCAAAAAAATGTGACTCACAAAACATTTAAAAAAACAAAACAAAGGACATATACTATAAAAACCTTGTCTTAGAGCTAATGCACTAAAACTAACTTGACTGCTGGCCTCAAGCAACTTGGTAGAGGTCCTCAAACTGTTCATTTAGAGCCAGGTCACCTGGAGTCTGGACAAAGCCAACTGCTTCCGCAATTCATTATGTAAAGTGTCTTGCCAAATTTGCTTTTATAATTGTGGTTGAAGCATCATGCCTTCTATGTAGCAGATTTTTTAAACAGATAATGCAGTCCAGTGGTGTCAAACGCCCTCGGTCAACCCAGTCCATGTAAACAACTGTGTCTTAAGAGGCATGTAAACGTTAAAGAATACTATAGTTAAAATGTACCTACTTTTAAGATCATACATATCATATCAAATCATAAGCTGATTTGAAAAGAATTCAATCAGATCACAGTGCAAATGACACATTTTAAGTGTCCAAAAACTCACCTAATATCATCAATGCAATGCTCTGCTTTTCAGCATAGGAATGTTTTATTTTTGGTTTTAATACAGTAAATTACTTCACTGTATACACACATTTTATTTTTTTCTTAAAGCAGAACTGATCTTACTTGATGACAGCCAGACTTATGCCACTAAGTCTCTGCTTCAGGTCCTGAATGCTGATGCCCTGCTGGTCTGGGCAGCTTCTTATCAAACTCAGCACCTTGTGAGATAAACAATGACATATTAAAAAACATGTACAGTGTCAAACTGCAAATACAGATGCATCCTTCAAATCTAGAAACTTCTCCTTTTGGCCACAATTACTTCTTTATTTCTTCTGAGTAAGCTATTTTTGTGTAATTAGCTGCAACATTGAGGAGGGGCAGGAAGTATGACACCCTTGTGTTTCATTTGAATTTCTCTGTGAATCTGAAAACAAAGCTGTTGGCCTGACAAATCATTTATAATTTTCCAACTACTTAATGATAATTCATTACAAGATTAAAATGTATGCCTTTTTTTGGTTGAAAAGCTAAAGATTAACGTTTAATTGCCAAGGCCATAAATTAACAGTAAGAGTTAAAATCATTGAGTGTTAAGTCAGTGTCCAGGAGACACTGACCCTTGCTGGTCTCTCTGTGCTCACCCACATAATAGTGGAGCCAACCTTTTTAAATGCAGTGCATTCTAAAATTCTAATATTAATATATCATTTGGACTCACCTGATTCTGGTTTGCACTTAACCCATTATTAGTCATGTCATTAGCACCTGCATAACTCCCTCCCATCCCTCCTGTGCTTTCCACACTTGGCCGTGACATGGGTGTGACATTACTGCTCATTCCTCCTCCAACGCCAGACTGAAAGAGCAACAAAACCAAATGTTTTTTGAAACATTGCTGGTAACCACTAAAAGAACATCCTCAAACACAAATACTTGTGTGAAAAGTGACGACAGCAGATTTGAATACCAGGTTACTTCATGGGAAAGCAAACTCACTACATAACAGTGTTAGTACATGCTGAAACCAGGTATAGTTATAGTTATTATATAGTATATAATTTCCTCAGATACAGATAATTTTAATAATATAAGTGCTTTTCAGCTTCACATTGCTTTTGTGTATCTTCCAAGTGATTGCATGTTTATACTTAAAACAGCAAAGTTCCTCATTACCAACGTACATGCTGTAGTTTTTAACATAAGTAGTATTTATAAGTACTAGCTGCCAAGCTGACCACTTTACTTTCTATGTTTGTAACCAAAAATAGAAGCTGCTGAGGTTTGTGCTTAACATTTCTCACCTGAGGTTTGCTGAGCATCATGTGTGCTTGGACAACCTCCAGCATATGTGAGGTAATTTCATTCATGTCCTCCAG
Source organism: Lepomis gibbosus (assembly GCA_029875015.1). Taxonomy (NCBI): domain Eukaryota; kingdom Metazoa; phylum Chordata; class Actinopteri; order Centrarchiformes; family Centrarchidae; genus Lepomis; species Lepomis gibbosus. The sequence continues at coordinate 18,555 of JAPMOB010222674.1, read as the reverse complement.
GGGCCTGACACCAAATGCCACAACAGATCTGTGGTTCTGAGACAGGAAGACAAACAGATGTCCCCCCTCAGTCAATCTTGAAATAGCTGAATTAACAGATGATATACAGCATGTGAATAGACCTCTTTACAATAAAGTGCACTGCATGTGTGAGTCAGGATAAAACCCCTGTTAAATGCCAGGTTCTTATGATGTAAAATAATGAGGCAAAGACAAATCCCATTTCAGAACTTTTTCCACCTTTAATGTGACCTATAATGTAAACAATTAAATTGAAAAACAAATTGAAATCTTTGAGGGGGAAAAATAAAAACCCTCAAATAACCAGGTTCCATAAGTGTTCACACCCTTAGACTAATAACTTTGTTGGAGCACCTTTTGATTTTATTACAGCGGTCAGTTTTAACAGGGGTGTGTAGAATTTTTCTATCTACTGTATGCTATAATTGTGAATAACACTTCCAAAACAGCATATTAAAACAAGTTTATAGCTACCAGCAACTTAAATTTCACATAATCATGTGGCCTCACAAGGGACCATTAAAGCTTCCTTAAAGTTCCTATTTGTTTCTGGGTATTGTAGAGATGATATTAGGACAGTAAATTCACCTGGAAGGAACGAAGATTGCCAGAGACTTTCACATAGGTGCCTGGAGGCAGGACAGTGCTGTCCACACTGGGGTCCTATACAAACAAAAACAAGTTATGCTAAGGGGCATTTGAACAATAAGTAATAAAACAATGTTAAGGTTTCTCTGTTATTTATGTATATAATCCACAGTTTACATTTATGTGACCTCATGCACATTGGGGTTCGCACATCTTAATGATTGTATGTGTGCTCTAATGTCTCTGGGAACTAAAACAACTTCAGATTAACAATTTGAGAAGTGGAATTCATTGCTCAGCAGGATTGTTCAGTAATGATGATTCTTGTAAGTTCATACAGTCAAATTTTTTGCACATCCAAAAATAACCCAAATTTTAACATGGTACATCAGCTAAACAGGAAACCACCACCAACGTGACATTCTCAGTATTTATAAAGTATTGTTTCATCACACATTCATATTTTACAGACAAATGGTTCTTGCTTCACTCAGAAGTGGCTGTTAAATACAATAGCATAAAAAATAATGTTGCAGGTACCATCACTGACCTCTGTGTCTACCCACTGCTTTACATCCATGGGTGCACCTGTCATGTCATCGACCTTGTACTGGATGTTGGTCATGGATTTGTCTGTGCTCCTGATGATACCCACAATGGTAACCTATAACATAGAACACGAACAGTTATCCAACAGCGAAATCAAGATAGTCAATATGCTGCAGGGAATCATCTCTGGATTAAGTACATGTGGCATCAAACAATTAGTCTCTCTTTTTCCACTTCAAAAAAAATAGATTAAAAATAATAAATCAATGCAGGTTGTGGATTTTTTGACCAATATCCACCTTTTTCTCATATTATCTCGCTATTGTTACTGTTAATATAATCCGATAATTAGGAAAACTACCAACAACTATATTAATTATTGATTAATCTTTTTTCTATAAAATGGCAGAAAATATAGACCCCTATTACAACTTCCCAGACCTGAAGATTATGTATTCAAATTGATTGCTTTATCCAAACATCAGCCCCAAACACCAAGACATTCAGTTTATCATAAGGCCAAAAAGTTTCTAAACATTTAAGAAACATGAATTTATAAATGTTAAACATTTTAGTTTGAGGAATGATGACCCAAACCTATATAGTTGCTGACTGTTGCTCAGGTCATTCATTAGTTAACTAAGTACTGCTCTATCTCAAATGGACTAATCATTGAAGTCATTTCTCAAACAATAATGCCTGACATTTGCTAGTTCTAGCTGCCAAAGAGGGATTTGCCGCATTTCTCTTATTTTTAAGAACTGTAAATTTAATATCTTTCGGTTTTACTGTTGGTTGATCAAACAGCTAATTTTAAATTCTTCAACTTGGCCTCGGGTGAAAGGAATCTTTACCTACTTTCTGATATGTTTTGTGTCATGACCCCCTTTAGAAGCCAAAAACTTTCACTACAGAAAACAAAATGACAGAGATCCACTAATAGGTATAATAATCATCAGTTTCAGACCTATTGAAATCGCACCACTGGACACTATTGATAGCCAGTTGGAATTTCGGGCAACGTGCAATGCACTCCCTGTCTTGCTTTAGCTTACCTGCGCAACTTCCACATCTCCTACTTTGAAGGCCTCATCAGTCTGAGAAGCAGACATCAGCTGAGACACTGTGCAGGGTATTATCTGTGTGGCACGGGTTCTCTGCAACACACACACACACACACACACATTGACTGCTGTGCCTAACCATCTAACTGTTTCCACCAGTACATAGGAATACACATATGTGTAACCTGTGAAAGAGGGGTCAAGCTTATGATATATTGCCATATATATTTAAAGTATAAAACGTGCAATTTAAGCAGTTATGTTTTGATGGATATTCAGGTCAGTTATATTGCTCTAACGTTACATTGGTCCCAAGATTCATGTGGATTACAAAGGTCTAGTGTAACGTTAGACTTCAGTACAAACCCCTTTCTTCTCTCCACCCTGGGATAGGGAAGGTGATGCAAAGCCTCCTGGAGACTGAGTATAACCTCCGACCGTACTCGACTCACTGTAACCTCCTGAAATAGCAAAAAGACAGCTAAGACGACGATCCGTTTATTCGCATTGCTTCCCATTTAGACACAATTGTTCTCAAAGACACAACACAAAAAGGCAAGTTAGTAACGTTTAGCTAACGTTAGCCGCAGCAAGACAATGTCAACAAGCCGACCTGACCACTTAATACCACAACAAAAAAGTGTGGGAATTAAACTCACCCTGATTCCACATGTTTTCACCTTATAATTACGTTAATAAAATTAAATCTGAAATGACAAAGACACTGTGTAGGGACAGCAGCCACACGTAGTTATGCAGACTTCTTCCTTGTGTACTCCCGCGCGTAAAACTCAATGTACAGCGCATGCGCGTAGCAGAAGTCCCGCGAAACCTACACTGGTGGCACCGGGACATTGTAGCCCTGATTTTCGCTTGTCAGACAATGGTTCCTCTCTAGATGTGTCCAAAATATCGCAGTTGTCGAAAGATTGGCAAAGTCAGCTCTCCAATATGTTTCTAAGCGTAATTTTATCGTGCAGTTATCCGACAGTTTGACGCATAAGGCATGGGGCGGGACAGCTTTGGAGAAAGGATTTCCTGAAAGGCAGAGTTCGGGTATAACTATACTCAAAAACCAGACAGGCAAGCCAAGATTGTGTTGCTTTCAAGTCCTGTGGGAAATAGCGGTAATCTACTAGCTATATGGCTGCATCCGTGCCTACAGCTCACAAGTCTTAGTCTTCTTAAATAAATTTCTCACTCATTAAACGTTTGGCGGCATAAGTGCATTTATAAAATAACAAGCAAAACATCCTCTAGTTTTAACAATAGTGGAATTCGAAATTAAAATCAACTGTATGACGAGATATTTGTTTCGAGCAACAATTTTAAAGAAAGAAATCTGTTCTCTTCGCTATGAGAAATGCGAGCGTCCTCCGAAGGCAGCATGAACGCCTAAAGACTTGTTCTGCCTTTTAATATTCAGAGAAAACATGCTACCGCTTGTGTTGTGAATATATTGTAAACTTAAAATTCACCAGTCATAAGGGAAAATGTACATAGGCCTACTGATTTTATTTTTAGCCTACATAAAAATAGTTCATGTGGAGGCATTCAAGTACCCGGATTGTTGTATCTGATGGCTTTTTATGGCATTCTCAAACATGTGACGAATAAACAACTACATATTGTCTAGTCAATACACTGTTTCGACCTTCACAGTAATTCCACGATAGCAAACAGATTTTTTTGCCTCATAGCCTACTGCTATCCTACATTAGTGTGTTCAGAGTCTGCTGCCAAAAACCTGGCGGCTACTTCTCATGACGTTTGAACTTCTTTGTTAGGCCTATGTGTATCCATGTTAGGTTATCACATGTAGGGTGTTCTTAGTTTTATATGAATATTTTAACGAGAGGGACCAAAATATAAAGTGTTTAACTGGCAAGAAATGGGCCACCTTTAGGCCAAATACGCGTCATGAATAGCTTTAGGCCTATCTTATCTTCCATTTATTGACTTACCTCTCAAACCTGGACTTGACTTTTGTCGGATGTTTGCTTTCTCCAAAGACTTGAACATGTCCACAGTAACGCTGCTCCTATCTTGTCTGCTTTACAGAGAGGCCCTTGCACTGTCAGGTAAGTTCTGAAAAGACCATAATATTAAAATGTTTCTTTAACAGTCCCTGTCATAGTGCAGGGACAACTTCGTGTGCGCAATTACGCATCGTTTAGCTATATCCAGGAAACTTCTGGCACATCACGGATCTGCACTGGGATCCGACATACAATCCGACCGCTATTCCTGAACTTGTGTGTGCATCAAGCGGCAAACGACCTGCAGAAAATGCGGGGGAATTCGGACACTATGCTTGTGACTCACCATGGCACCTTATAAACTCCTCTGTGTATGCTATGAAGGATATTCTACCAGACCCGGACTTCATCATATGGACAGGGTAGGCCATGTCTCTGCTTTAGGCTGTTTGTAACATTTGTCAAAAATACTGCCGACATGTTGCTGGTTTGTTGATTTTCACGTCCATTTAGAGAAGCAAATGCTTCAAGTGTGGGCCCAAATAAATTCTCACTTTCCCCACTCACATTTAATCTACTACCGGGCTATCTATTGTTTTGATTCTCAGAGATGACACACCACATGTACCCAATGAGGATCTGGGCGAAAAAGCAGTGCTACACATTATCAGCAACCTTACCCACATGATACATCAGGTGTTTCCAAGTAAGTGAGTTCAAGACTTCATGTGTATTTAATGGAGAAAACATCAGTGATCAACATATACTGAATAATTCATATTAATGATGAAAGCTTTACATTTACTGCCTTCCTTAGACACTAAAGTGTACTCTGCCCTCGGGAACCATGACTACCACCCTAAGAGCCAGCTTCCTGCAGGCCCAAGCTACATCTATGACAAAACAGCAGAAATGTGGCAGGACTGGTTGGCTCCAGAGTCCCAAGGAACATTTAAAAAAGGTGAATAAAGCCTCACGTGATGCTTTAAGATTAATTCTTTTGGGAGGTGGTGATGGAGCAGTGAATAGGACTGCATAGGCTATGCTTTTGGTGTGAGAGACCTGGGTTCAATTCCCCATTGTGACCTCTAACATATATAGCAATTGTAAGTCACTTTTAAGAAATCGTCAAATGTATAAATGTTAATAAAAACAAATGCTCTCCAATAAATCACAAATAGTGCAAAAATGATACGTCTGAAAGCACATCTAATTGTGTCATCCCTGTTCTGCAATATTATTCTTTACATAGGTGGATATTACACAGAAAAGCTGCTGAAACGAACCGGTTTCAGGATGCTGGTTCTCAACACTAATCTCTACTATGACCAGAACAAGCTGACCCAGGACATAGAAGACCCAGCGGGTCAGTTTAGCTGGGCAGACCAGGTTCTTACAGAGGCCGCCAACAACAAAGAAAAGGCAATGCATCTTATCTATCTTTGCAACAGGGGTTAAATTGCATTTAATACTGACCTGCCACTATCCTCTCATCTTTTAATTTGCCATCTTGTTTGAATTACGTCTTAATACAATATTATGATACAATAATTCAGCACACAAATACCTCATTCCTCTTTTTAAAGCTGGGTAAACAGGAAGAATACTTTGAGATTACATCCCCTTTATGAGTAATAATCTAATTGGAAAATTGGTTGGTTAATTTTCACAACATTTGACCCTAAAATCTCTAAATCTGAGCCATGGCAGGCTGCTCCAGCTCAAATTAATTTATGCCTTGCAAAAAAAAAAGATGAATAGATTCAAATAGTAGAATTCTGCTACTGCTGGATACTGATTATTTTTGCTAACTCTACATTGGTTGCTCTATTAGGTGTACATCATTGGCCATGTTCCCCCAGGTTCCTTTGAGAAGAAGAGAAATAAGCCGTGGTTCACACGTAAATTCAACCAGCAATACTTGAATTTAATTCAGAAGCATCATTCGGTCATTCTTGGACAGTTCTTTGGCCATCATCATACTGATAGCTTCCGAATGTTCTACAATTCTGAGGGTAAGGTCGGACTCTGTTTACTACTGCTACTAGTTTCTTTGTTTTGCATCAGTGGTGAAAGGTTGGTATTTAATTTATTTTGTTTTTACATTTTAATATCTCGACTGTATTGCACAGTTAATCTTACATCAAATGCCCAGATATTGCCTGTTAGCTTTTTGAACATGATACTGTGTTAATCAGCGGTGATGGCTTTACTGTTTCTACAGACTCTCCTATCAGCACAATGTTCCTCAGCCCAGGTGTCACACCGTGGAAGACAACGCTTCCTGGAGTCGTGGATGGAGCCAACAACCCTGGGATTCGTGTCTTTGAATATGACACCCAAACACTCCTTGTCAAAGTAAGTCAAGGCCAGTCTGTGTGGTTTCCCTTCAAATAAGTTTAGAAACATTGGTAAGCTGCATTATACCGCCCATATGTATTTTTGAATGTGCAACATGTTGTGGTTTCTGTTTTTGTTTAATGCTCTCAGGATGTGGTGACCTATTATCTAAACCTGACTTACGCTAATATAGCCCACGCACGCTGGGAGAAGGAGTATCGCCTCACAGAGAGCTTCAGAGTGCCGGACGCCTCCGCAGCCTCCATGCATCAGGTTCTAGAGCGCATTGCTAATGACCGCTGCTACCTACAGAAGTACTATGAGTTCAACTCCGTTAGCTATGACCTGACAGAGTGTGACAGTGACTGCCGCGTCGACCATGTGTGTGCAGCCAGAGAGGTAGACTTTGACAAGTACGAACGCTGCCTGGAGAAAGAAGGGGCAGCTGCCATTTATGGTGGGTTGCTGTTGGTCCCCTCTGTGGCTGTAAGTCTGGTGTTGGCCAATCAGTAATCATC
>JAPMOB010222674.1:0-11464 GCA_029875015.1 Lepomis gibbosus | reverse complement strand
GGTTTCAGCAATCTTTGTTGTGGCCTCTTTATCTTGGTTTATTGGTACTGGTTGAATTTTTGATTTGTCAATAGAAGAGTTATGTGGTATTCATGTCGCTCAAAAGGCAGAAGTACTATTCAACTGTGTCAAATGTTTCTTTTCCCCTAATATTCCCTCCCTAAATATATTTAATAAAACCAGAAATGGCTAAGACTGTTGTTTATTGGGTGACTGTTATTTTAACAGCATGAATCAATGCATAGTGAATATCTGTATTATCACAACAGTAAATCTTGATTAATATCAATTGTATTTGCTCATGCTCACATAACTTAATAAACATATCAGATATAGCAACATTATCTGGGCTCTATAATGCTGCCTGTTATCTCTATTATATAAGATTTAAAGAGTTTTTAATTACTGTCAGTAATGTGACAGATACTGGACTTTGAGCCTGCTGTAAGGACACACTTATTGAGTATGTGCTTGAGCAGTGTATTTGATTGACAACAATAATGTGGCAGTCCTATTTCGCTTCAGTTGGTCTTGACAGTGTAGTGATTTGCAGATGGGCCCGTTCACATTATCAGGACCTGTTTAGCTGAAGTGAAAGGCTGCATGGCTGCGTCCAGAGCTTTGCTGTAGTCTTGGAGACCCACCTGGTTGCAGGCAGGAGCTGTCAGCTTTCCCTGCTGGATGAGGTGGCACAGTTCATCCAGCATGGCTCTGAATGCTCTTCCATCTAAGGAGAAAGTCCCATATAATTTCTTATTAAATTAGTTTAATAAGACTTATTTGGGTATATTGATCTATGAAAAAATCAATGTGAACTCACCATTTGAGTGGTCTTTCTTCCACTTTGTGACCCAAAATCCCCGAACCTTCACATCCTTGAAAATAAGAGCACTCTGGAGAGGACAAGTTTAATAAGTGTTCTGAGAGAAAAGTGTCACTGTTGAATTTAAGGCCGTAGGAGGTTTCATCTTACCACAGGGACAGTAACTGGCTGTTTGGCCATCCCTCCATACGTCACCAAAGATCCTCCAAACCTATAACATATGGCACTTTATAATAAGATATTAGATCATGTCACCAAAGCTGATTGAACATACTCACTGTAGATGACGGAGCAGTTCTGTTGCGCTCTTGCCTCCAACTCCATTCAGTGCCAGTTTAGGCTTTGGACAGGCCTTTTAAAAGACAAAAAAAAATGGGACTGTGTTTATTCACCAATAGCCAAAGCCACCTGATCATATATTTTAACCGGTCTTCAGATCCACAGACCTTGAACAGTTCCTTAATCTCAGGCCGCCTCAGTGCCTCTTCTTTGATCACATGAGTTGCTCCGATAGCCTTTAGCCTATCAATGAGCTGTGTGAACTCTGGCCTTGGAAAAGGAAGACAAAATGAAGAAGTTCATTACGTCATAAATTCTAGCACACATAAAAGCTTTCTGTTACTCTTGGACAAAAGGCCCCACTATCTAACAGTCTGGTGGTCTTCAGGGACAGTCTGATAACCTGGGCCATTGATTAGGACTGAAAGGTTTAGTCTCATAAAAAGATTTGATATAGTAGGACAGAGAGCTTAAGTTTAACCAGTCAGTTATTTGCCCACAATATCTAAAATGATTGAGTTCACCTGTCTCTAACAACGTTGATAGTGTTTATTCCTCTTGCAGCAGCAATTTCAATTACAGCCTGCCCAACTCCACTGTTGGCTGCATTCTGTATCACAGTTTCACCTGCAAGGACAGAAGATTGAGGGAAAGTATCACACAATGACTAAGACGACAGCAGCATGTCATTTTTGAGATAATTTGGGCATGAACACTTTGTTAATGAACACTCATGGAGCTTTGAAGGTGGATCATTCCTTACTTTGTAAGTCCCCGATGGAAAAATTGCAACACAACACCTGAGCAAGACAGTGGCTTTAAATTCACTGAATTCACAAAGTAAGGACTACTACTGTAAGTCACCTGTGCTTTAGTGGTATGTTGAAACATACATACTGATCCAGGGGTTTGGAGTTCTATGAAAGAAAATTCATGTTATGAGCCTGTGTGTGGCGATTATTACCTGGCTTGAGATCTTCAAAGTCTGAGAGCATCCTGAAGGCAGTGCAGGGATTCACCCCCAGTGTGGCAGCAGACAACAAGGGAATGTCATTTGGCAGCAAGATGACATCGTCTTCAGCTAACACTGCCTCTGTCCTCCAAGTCCCTGCTCACACAAAGGTACAACACTCTTTAGGTCTCACGTCAGGAGACATAACTGGCCACTATTTGACACTATTTACTCATTTGTGTAATTCAAGTAGGGTTCCAACGTCATAGTAACTGTCTCAGACAATATCACAGTACACGGAATTACACAATTATTATTGTTATCTAGGGATGGGGATCAAGAGAGGACGAGAGCGACAGGCTGCGCCGTCGCGGTGGAATACGGTGAGGGTTAAGTTAGCTCCAAACTACTGTAACGTTAGTTTATGACAGCTACACTCGTTACTGTAAGTATGTGCAATAAAACCTTTGCGAGTAAAAAAACAATACTTTATTAATACACCTGTCTGTAAGGTAACGTTAAACATGTAGAAAGGGTTAATCATCTCTGTCCTCAGTATCTCATCCTGTATGTTTTATACACACACAGCTAACGCTAGCTTGGCATTAGCCAAATGTTTAAAAACAAGCTAAATAGAAAGCTGTCTGTCTGAAGCATAGACATGTCTGTAGTCTTAAAAAACTCAGCTGCTGCCTGAGACAAACCAGCCGCTCCTCCTTCTACCTGGTAACGTTACCTGCAGCCAGCGAGAGAGGAGGAGGGACTCATACAGACTGATGTTATTCTTTCTAAACGTCACTCACTACCTGTGATGTCAGATAAAGTTATTGAGTTACTTTGCAGTTGTAAACATTAATGTTGCTGCTCTATAACCAACATTTATCAGTATTTAAATTATTAAATTATAAACAACCAGGCAGTTAATATGTACACTTTAATAGTAAAGTATCGATAGTGGTATCGATAAAGAATCAGATTATTAAGCAGTCTCAATAAGGGTATCAATATCAATAAAAATTAATGATCCCCATCCCTATTGTTATCAATTACAATGACCCTTAAAGGAATGAAAAGGGTCTCCCTTTTAAAAATAAATAAAAGATTTGTATGCACAGGTAAGATTTCAGTACCACAGACAAACAAATGGTATGCTTCATGGTATCATAATGGTCAATGTTCATTCTATGTTATACCATGAAACCGGTATACTGCTGCAAACCTAAATTCAAGCTTACCTAGACCAGCATCTTTTGGAATGACCCAGTCTCCTGTTTTGAGGGACTTCACCTGGCTACCCACCTCCACAACCTGGGCCACTCCCTCGTTACCCCCAACAGCTGGGAGGTCAGGCAGGATAGCGTAAGTACCTGGAAAAACACTGTCAGATAAACTTCATCTTCATACCTTACAAAAAAATGTGTTTGGTTTCTTGGTAGACCTGCTTTCAAATTAGGCTACTACTACTGGGTGCTGTAAAAAGAACAACAAACCAAATACCTTGAATCATGTTGATGTCAGATGGGTTTATTGGAGCTGCCAGCATTTTAACCAGAACATCCTTTGCACCTACAGGGGGCAGAGCTATATCCTCCAACCTGGCAACCCAAAAAAACCCTCATATAATTATGTACATTAAATAATGTAAATCACTATTTATACAGAAACCTGCATACACCATATTGTTGTTGGTATACTTTGGTGACATACTTAGAAAAAAACACAGTCCAGGAAATATGAAAACGTGATTTTACGTCTAATCAATGACACGTTATATTATAAATATAGCTTTTTCTTTAAAATAAAAAGCAGACAAAGCCTCTTAGACACTTTTAAAAAAAGTCATATGACATTATTTACTCGTTCTGATGAAACAATTGAATAGTTTGTGAGTGCTATGGGCTGGGGCTGTTAACCAGTCGTAGGGTAAGTTACATTTGACAAACCAAACATTTACTCTTCATTCTTAAAGTATTTTACAGTAAGTTACATAATGGTGAGATTTATGCTTTATCAGTATTGCGTTCAAACTGTATTTTTCGATTTTACAAGAGAAAAGACGTAAAGAATGATGACCAATTCGTTGCTTTCACAGATGAACGTCTGGTTAACAGCTAAGTTAACGTTAAAGAGTAGCATAACCTACAGCCGCTTCCCTCGGCTTTACTATCGTTGGACCACCTTAACTATAGTTTTTGCATATGTATGGTCACAGGAACTAAACGACATGTTTAATGTTTCCTTAGACAGGCACTCTTACTGAACGACTTGAGACGGGTCTCCGTGTTTTCTGTACAGAAGAGCCGTGCATGTGTGTGCTGCAAGTCCAGCTGAATGACTGAAGAGAGAAGCGTTAGCAATAGCAACAACGCTACCCCTACGCCTAGAACAGTTTAAAAGAGCGGCGGCGAAGCTTCTCCTGCAGACCGTCTGGCTTCTTGAACAGACTGTGTGAAGTGGAAGCCACATCGCGACACGCGGGTTTTCTTTGAAATATAAAAGCAACCCCACTGTACAATAATATTATGTCATTTGAAGTGTGATATTTGATAGCACTCCTTAAAGTGTACGGCCATATTGGATTTAACCCACGAGGCGGTGTCAGTAAAAGTATAAACAGAGAACAGCGCCCCTGATGGATAAACGCGGTAAGTCGATGCTTTTGGCGAGAACCATCGGTCCAGTATGAGGATTTCAGGGGGTTGCCAGGCAGAAAAAAGAGGAATTGATTGTTTTCTTTGGTATTTCACTTCATATAATGCAACCATGAGAGACTTTTTGTGTTATACAAAACGAAAATGTCCTCATATACTACTGCCATATAGTACTGGACAGTTTTACAGTACAGTGGTACTTCTACTTAATTATGTGCATACTTCCACTTAATTACAATTTAGAAGTACTAGCAAGCGATGATGCATCAGTTAGCAACTAAGATTAGATACATGATTACATCACATGTATTTTTTGTTAACTCAAGATTTATTACATTTACAATTAATATATTTGTTGAAGGACAAAATTCTCAGTTTGAGAAACTACTTTTTTCCCCTTGTAAAGACTTTAATGATAGCCTACCCAAATTGTTGATCAATTTTCTGTTAATACACTAATCAATCTACAGTTGTTTTGTTATATTTCCATTAACAGATTAATATTTTTATTCAACCATAAAGATCTTTAGCATTTAAACCATGTGTTGTGGTAGTATAAACTTCATACTCCAGTAAGATTTTGAATGCACAAGTTTTAGTTGTGCAGTTTGTTTGACATCTCTGTTGTAAGAGCACGAAGGATAAAAAAAAAAAAAAAGACACATGATTATCAACATATTTACTATGAAATGGAGCAGAACTTTACATATAGAAACATAATCACAGTAATACTTTGAAAAGCCTACATGCTGCTCATCATTGACAAACTAGCCATTAAATCAAGATAACATAGATCAAGATAATTGTAGTCTTATGGCAGTAAACATTGATACATTCATTAGTAATAAATGCACCTTTTTTGTTTGTTTTTTGGAAGTAGCACAAATCATTTATTTGAGAAGATAATACAAATGAAATGGCTGATGGTCACAAACATGGCCATGAAAAGCACACATGAAGCAATTAGTGATACAGAATGCTTTGATGTGCTTCAAATGTTTCCCTGAGCCCATACGTCTTATAGGTCCCTGGATTTTCAAGATATATCTAACTCACATAACACTCGACAATCATACCACAATAAAACACCACTGACGGGTCAAACAGGTTTGTTGCAATCACAGTGTCTTTCGTGGACTTTAGTTTCCAAATGATACTTTGAAAGCATCAGCAGAATATTGCAAACATTACAACCCTTTTAACTGTCATTCAACCTTTATCTCAACAGTGGAAGTCAATATCCAGTTAAGGGTTTGACAGATGACTTAGTTAGTGGTTAGTTTAAACAATGTTAATCACAGAGATTAGTAACAAAACTCATTCATGTGTGTCCCTCTTTTAAATGGAGAGAAAGGAAAGTGGTTTTAGGATACACTGGCACTGCAGTCAAAAGTGATAATTTCAATTGGAAAATTCACAGAAGTAAACCATTCTATCTAATCAGAGGACTTACTTTAACAATCTTTCATCCTTTCATATTCTGAGTGGAATTATCAAAACAACAATTGCTTCCACAACCTTTAAACTTGGAAAACGTGTATATAAACACGACCCAACAGCAGTGTATGAAACAATATTTGAGTGTTAAGTCATCCATGACACATTCTTTTTGTCATAAGCATTGATAGTCTGAAACACCAAGTATCGGCCATGTGTTGAGATGAGACAACCTCGGATTATATACTACTAGCCCCAATCCCTTTAACAATATTCTACTACATCCCCATCTACAACGATTATAGAGGAAAATATACAATAATAGTGGAACATTTTCGTCATATCACGGCAAATTATTATTAAGAGGAGAAAATACAAAGATCATCATCACATTGGTTGCATGGAAAGTTGAGAATCAAAAAGCTTTCACATAATTTGTAATCATTGCTTTTTTTGGCCACAATCTTAGCATTTTTCTAAATAAAAAGAGAAACTGTTGCACCATTACATTGCCAAACCTATTTTACTTCGGCTTCCTTATCCTATGCTTCACATCTTGCGGATGAGCATTCAGTCACAAATTTGTCTTGAATAAACATTCCTGAGACTCCTTCCAATCAATCTGAACTATTCCCTGAGTTTCCAGATTGGCAATTCCTGAGATGAGCCTAAGAGTGGAGGTATGTTTTCCCCCAACCAGCAACAGACTGTATGTGGTGTGTGAAAATCTAAAAAATATAATATAGAATATGTAAAATATATTCAAAACAGATAAACTGAATATAAAATTTAGTTAATGCATCTTACACATTATTAGTGCAGAGTAACATTGCATTGGTATTGGCATAGATAGGGAAAATGAGATTCTCTTCTGAAAGGCTCATTATACACAAAAATAAAGAATAAAAAAATACTAGGCAAAGAAAATAAAACAAACGCACAGTCCTCATAATACTATGTACCTGTACAGTATGTGCTGTATATTGTTTCTCTTGTGTTGCAATATATTACTGTTACACTGTATTCATGCTGTACTGAATAATGATTAAGGACAATGATCTATCAAGCACGTATGTACAAAGTAATACAAAGTACCTTGATTTTAATAATGCGTTACCCAAATATATTCTCAAGTCAAATGTAGCTTTGAATGACATGGCAGTTTTTTTGAGGTCTACTAGAACATTCATTGCTGAGAGGCTTCAACAGGAGCAGAAGAAGAACTCTTGGATGAAAATAAATAAGTAGTATGATTTTTTTTTAAAAGGCTTTAGAATAATTTTACATATATATTAATTGGGTGTAAAAGTCTTGTCAGCTTCTCCTGTAAAACGGGAGTAAAATGCTGATTAGCTAGCTAGTTCTACATGCTCCTCCGTGCAGGCTTGGTGTTCCTGAACTATTACCCTACTAAGGGTTATAGAGAGGTAATGTCTTAAATAACTACCTACAAAATGGATCACACTGGATATAAACAAAAACACTAGCCTTTCCACTGGCAACATAATTCTGCCTCATTTTATTCAAGTAACAAGAGGAGAGCTAGTTGGACCCCTCAGTAACTCCGTCCAGTTCAAGTATCTTATTAAAAGTGATGATGTTGTACATGTATTGGGATAAGCATCACAATAGTTGGAATTCTATCAAATCCAAGTTGAGGTCATTATAAAGCAGAAGCATTTCACACAGCAGCCAATAAAATGAGAATATACTGTATGGAATGGGTGGAAAGTTGACCAAGATCATTCTTCCCGCTCCTAAAAAAGTTAAAGAGTAACTTAACACCAGGTGAAAAGCAGTGTTTTGCTGCCCTCTGTGGTTGAGACTTACAGAGTAACTACACTCAGTCTAATAATCTGGCTTTCCCTGCCAAAACGTGGTGACAACATGTTTTTCAGCACTCTGAGCAGCTGTAATGTAGTGTGAGGCTAATAGTGCCACACTACATCATACACCAAGTACAACAATGTACACACCTGAGCACATCCAGCTGTGATGTTGGATGTGAGTTAAGTGGTCAGTATACTCCATCAGAAGTTCTTGTTCGACGATCTACAGGGTACTTTAGATTTACCACTGCCTTCCTATAACATTGTCAGACTCAATGTGGGAGAAACAGCGTTTGTTTCCACATATTCTTCTTTCTTGTCTAAACCTGGCGCCTACTTTACCCTTGATGCAACTTAACCATAGACAGTTCAGTCACTGATTCGTGTGTATTATGAGATGAGGAGCGGCCCAGAAGGTCTGATAACGTCATATCTTTCCAACTCTGTGTCGCATCCGGATAGACTGACGGAAAGGTTGGGAGACTGTCATGGATGTGGTTAGAAGCGTGCTTTGTGGCACCTATAAGCAAACCCAACAGTGATGTCACAAGGTCCTGGAGTGCACCTGTACATCACTGCAGCAAGGGGAGAAGTTCAACCACTTGAGTAAAAACAGGACTTTCAGCGAGTGTTAAGTTACTGGAGGAGGTATATGACAACTACTAATGTAATGGCAATGCTGTGTAAATACTGTAGTGCAAAAAGGATTTGATTTAATCGCAATTCAAATCACATTCTCCAAAGCAGTACTCTGAGAATATTTGGTTTACCGTCAGTGGTTACAATGACAGTTTTAGTAACAGACAAAACATACACCAATGAGGTAGACCGTGCACTTTTTGAAAGCCAGCAAAACGCTGGATGAAAATAATGAAATGACAAAAAAAATAAATGACCAAAAGCTGGAAACCACTTCTGGTCTGACATTCATTTGGCCCCAGGATTACTGGATGGTCAATAGCAATATTAGCAGATGCCAATACCTTGCCTGTAGCTATACTCTAAAACCCGTCCCACGTGTTTTCACGAACCCTCCCGTTCCCCATGTGATATGCAAACTAACATTCATTACAGAGGTACCGTCACATCTCTGCCTTGTCGGAAACTGAGGTATAACAGTCAGGAAGGAGACGAAATGGTAAGGCAGCAAAAGTGTAGCTCTATACTATACACATTTGAGTATTTCGCAAAAACAGAAGAGGTATAATGCCCACCGGAGAGGCACAGTATCACATAAAAGAAAATGCAGGTTCTACAAAAATCATCAAGATAATGCGTTACGGCATTGCTCACTACAATCTCAAGCCCCTCAAAGAACAGCAGTGATTCAAACATTTAGAAAGCGTCCTGAGTGCAATAATACAGCGGTATTCCTGAGTGTTACACCGAATGAAAACTATCAACAAAAAAACTTCAGCAACATTCTTCATGAGCAATTTTTTTTAACCTGAGGTAGTTCCAAAAGCAGCTTCAACAGCTAGAAGGGGATCGTGTGTCCCGTCTCTCCATCAAAGCAGTTTGATTGGCCTCTGTGCTTCCCTGGCGTCAGTGTTGCCCAATTTCTTGTTTAATCAGAGGTTTCGGGAGGTGGTGCCGAGTGGCTGTGCTGCTCCTCGTCTCCTTTTGCGGGGGATGGGTTTCCCTGAGAACCCGGTGAAGACTGTTGTGCTTTTATTGGGCAGTTAGCAACCATGTGGTCGATGCTCTGGCAGAAATGGCACTTCTTGGGCTGGGGTGGTAACTTGCATTCTTTGGCGTGGTGGTCCAGGCCTCCGCAGTTGTAGCACCTACAAGAGTAGAGAGCATTTAGTCAGATTTGGCCACTTGGGGATAGCAAAAAGGAACATTTGAACACAACAGTGACATCATTATCAAACAGTTAAGTTGATATGGCATAGCAGAGCATTATTATTAGTCATCTGAAGTCGTGTTTCTGGCCAGCTGGCGAATGTAAGTCCAATGTTCACTTTTTATTTAGATCTGCTTTTGTTCTCCACATATTACTAAAGAAACAGCTGACTCTTTAGCTGCGAAACACTCCAACACTCACCAGCTAGTCGCTCACTTTGTATGAATACTGTTTGGTGCTGGGTGGGTAGCATACAGTTGGTTTTTAGATTTTTTTTTGCTTAAGAGAGCTGCCTCAAAACAAATCACAAAGCTGTGAGAGTGAAACAAAACTGCAATTGCAAGCTAGAAAACCAAAACAATAACCTGAAAGATGCATGGTTTATACGAGTGACCCCTTTTACATACAAGTAACCATTTGATCCATTTTTCTCACAAAAAAAACATTTACAAAGTTATAATTAATCTCAAATTGAATTCATTTCAAAACTTTAAACGGTGTGCTAGCTCACTGAAAAGGCCGTTGTCATACTGTATACTGAACCCCGATTGGCTTCATGCTTGTATGTGTGTATTTTTAACTCAGATTCAAGATCAAACACAGAGAAACTGCCAGTGCAGTACATCATTCTGCTCAGTGAAGGTCAAACGTCCAAATGAAGTAACAATGACTAAAGCACATTTTTGAGTGGAGGGGGACTTTAAGTTATACCCGTTTGACGCTAGATGTCAACATTTCACCTGGAATCAATTGAGTTTGGGTTCAGTCATAAATCTTGCAAGGGCATTCCAGGTCATATAACATTTCTCTTTGGAGGAGCACAACAGGTATGAAACAACTGAAAACATGTCATATTTCTTAGAGGGTCAAAAATTCACAAAAACTTCTTTGGGCAAGCAGGAGTTTCTGGAAGGTTTAATGTGGAACAGAATTGTAAGAATTAAGTGAGAGGACTCCTATTTTTCCATGGACCTGGTATGGTTACCATTGCTCATATTTCTCAAGATATTGTGAACAGCTTGTCCTATTTGTCACTGCCAAATCTTCCTGTTGGACTCTATTGTATCAAAGTAAGACATCCGTTTCATCAGCATTGAACTTTAGAAACGAACACCATGTGGGGTCAGCAGTAGCCATCAGGGATGCCATCGGCCACCTCTGTTACAACATAACCTATAGAATGGCCACGTGTACGGGGGCAGAAGACAGATGGGTGGTGGGCGTGGGGCGGTCAGTCTGTGCCACTGTGGACCCCCTTCCACCATTGTAGCAGCAGATGAGGTTTGGACAGTGTGGCTACCAAGAGGTCAGTGTGGCTTTGTAGCGGTGGCCGTTTGAGGTGGTGTCAAGGTCTACAACGCCAAATCACACAAGCTCCCCCACATCAGCATCCATCAGGAGGCAAGTAGAGGGAAGGGAAGTGGCCCCTTTGTCTAAAAAAGCTGCAGTAATGACCTCTGAACCCTGCCCCCCAACTCCCCACCCATTCCTCAGTTCTCTAACCCCCCAATCCCATCTCAGTCCCCAGCCCTCTTGCATTTACTAATACACTGTTGCCATGACAACAGTGACCTTTCACCTCCTTGCCCGGGCTCTTACATCTGTTATCAATTAAATGGACAGGAGCTTTTTCCCCACCCTCAG
>JAPMOB010222669.1:0-12700 GCA_029875015.1 Lepomis gibbosus | reverse complement strand
TCACATTTGGACACAAGTCTCCCTCCAGCCAGACTGCAGCCCAGCACGGTCAAGAGAAACACCTCAAGTACTCTCATCTTAACTCCACTTATCACCTCTGAAAAAGTACCTGTCATGATAAATATATATACTGTCTGCAGAGCCACTAGTTGTGAATCAAAGAGACCTTCATCTTTTGTTCTCCTCAAATAAAAGCCGTTCACTCTTCATATAAAAACCGTTCTCTGGACGTTCTGCCAAATCTCAAGCTGAGCTTTGGGTTTTTGTGCTCTAAATGGGTCATGGTGAAAAAATATCCAGGTAGATGGATAATTTTTCTCCATGACCCATTTAGAGCATAGAAACCCAAAGCTAAGCTTGAGATCAGGTGAAACAGTTTCTTCTCTGGATTGGGTTTCAGCGCTGGCAGTGTGGCAGCAGTGAATACAGAGTGTGTGTTAAAATGAGGCCAGAACAGCTATTATGCTAGGCCCAACAAAGAAAAAGAACAATACAGAGAGCAGCAAAACATGAACGGTCAGTTGAACAGCACATCATTTCAGTTTCTGTGAGGTTTTCCATGAATGTACTTTGTAAAATTTTAAATTTAAAATTGTAATAAAGTCCAAACCCATCTGATAAATCAGACAAGTATTGGACAGATTTGAGAGAAAATAACAGAAAGCACCGTTTTGGAAGAAGATATTTGTCTAAAATTCCCATATTAACTTGCAGTTTGTCTCACTGCAACTATTATTGTGATTAATTATTGTGATTATTATTGGACTTCTTTAGTAACCATTTATTCTACAAAATGTGTTTACGTTTACAAACACAGGTTTTTATCTGAACCCTTGTAAACCCTGATCTTGTCCAACATGTTCTGTCTCATTATTTGTTGTTAATCTCAGACCTATTGTGTTTCAAGAATCTTAGCACGACGTCCCTGGATTGTTTACAAGTGATCTGCTGCAATTTCTTTAAATTGGCTTCCCGCCAAATTCAAATCCCTTTGCATAGTTTTTGTGATCACTTCTGCATGTTCTGCATGATCGGGCAGCAGCAGTGGTGGATTGTAGCAGATTAAGGTTTACTCCGTTTTTCCCAGCTTTTGAAACTGTTACCGGCCCGGATTAAATTAGGATGCATTCAGACTGCAGGCAAAGTTACCCAAATCCATATGCTCATATGTGACTCAGATCTGATCACTGGGAGCAGCCCAAGTCACATGGAATCCGATCTTTTCGGAAGCAGGTCGTAATTTTTGAAAAGCGACCTCAGTCTGGTTGTCAGAGTTCATGCAACTCTGACGTCACTCTGTGAAGCCTTGTAATTCTGTGCTTCACAAAAGCCATTAGTAAACATTCTGTTCTCTTTCTCATCTAGCTTGTTATCATCTGATAACAAATTCCTTATCTAATACCTGAAATCCATTGGGTCGTGAGCTCTCTTCTGAGTCACGTAGGCGTGTACTACATGTCTGAGCAGAAAAGAGAGAGAGGGAGAGAGAGCTGTGGGATTAATGCATTGTATTGTCTCCAGAAACAGTAATGTAAGTCATTGAAAGGACAGAACGTTGTGAACATTTGTCATAATTGGGTACAAATGTGAGAGGACACCATAAGGGTAATGAAATCCTGGAGTTTCCCTTGAAAAGGGAGGGAGGGTGGGAGGGGATGGGCTTTGAAGTATGAGCCTACCAGAGGTAATGTTTGCAGTTCCTTGTTTACTTCATTACGACAGTGCTCAATTTCATTTTATTCTTCTGCTCATGTGGATCAGTTTCAGACTGTGGACTGTTCACACATCAGTCTGATACAGGCCACATTTAAACTATAATGTGAATTGTCAATCAGAAAAATCAGATCTGGGAATTGAACATTAAAGACCCCAGCCAGATGTACTGGACCAGGTCCCATGACAGGTGCGGTATCGCTCAGAGAAGAGGACAGAGAGCCAGGGTATAAGTTATGTTGACACAGCTTGGACTTAAGGCTGCTGAAGGTCCGGTCTGGACAAAACGGGACTCATGTTGGCCAAGCAACAGAAATCAGAGACTGTAGTGCCCATACCTTTACAGAGACCTGCCCCATCAACGTCTAGTATCAAGAACTCGGCTGTCAGTGCAAGACTCCAGCATGATGAGACAAGGCACGCTGTGTTATCTTCCACAATGTTTGGTGCTCAAACAGGCTCAAGGTGGACACTGTTTCCCAGACTTCAGACTTTTTAATGTGAAGATGAAAATCATTTTATCATCTTGTTGCTGGTGTTTACATTCTTCAAAAAATGCACAGTGGAATATTCATGAATATTTTCCATTGGAGAATTGAGCAAATAAATGAATTACAACAACAGTTGTCTTTTAGAATTTATTAAAGGAGAAAATAGCAAGCAAGTACTCAAACAATCAACAGCAGGTCTAGAAACCTGCCAGCTTCAAGCGTCTGGCCCAGCAAAGGGATGCATAATCATTTAGACAGTCCAGGTTTATATGTTTTGGGGAACAGAGATCATCTCCCGACCTTGGATGAACATTCAAGGAGTGGAACGGCAAAAAAGAAAAACAATAAAACAATCTCACAGCTGTCACTTAAACCCTAAATATGTGGACAGACTAATACAATGAGTATAATAATAAGAAAATCTTAAGGATAAAACATAATAACGGTAATAATAAGTAAATGCACAAGAGATTAAATGAAATGAAAAACAGTTTTCTGCCATTAAAACATGTATGTGTATACAGTATTTATATAAAAAACTGTATATATTTTATTTCATTTATTTTATATATTACCATATTTTAATACACATTTGATTATCTGTTAGGTTCTGTGTTTGTAGCATGAAGGGACTACAAACTTTCTTTTCATTATATAAACTTGTGTTGTTTAATGAGATATAAACTACCTTATACCTTTTTAAGAAGAGGTGGGAGGTTTCTTCATCTGAAGGGAGGGTGGCCTGACATCTTTGGGAAAGCAGGGAGGAGGGTCTTTTATCTTTGTGTAATCCCAGATTTAGCCTTCCACATTAGGGCATTCTCACCGAAATCAGCAGCATGTTTTCATTTTGTGGCTGTAATAACCGTTAAATAGTTCTTTGTTCAAACTTACATAGTAGCTGTATTTTCACCAACTTGTCACATTTTGTTATAAATAAAATTGTTTTTGATTAGGAGGAGGGTGTCGGTGCTTTTTTTCTAAGTCAGACGGGAAGATCAAAAGACAATAATACATATACAGTGAAATATAGGATTCAGCCCCACCTATTTTGACAGTCTCTTACTTATCTGTTAAATATAGGACTCTTGACATGTTGGTAGTGTGATGGTGACTTAAATTACACATCCTGTTAATTAAATAATGCCATTTAATATTGCTGCCGCTGAAGCGATAATGAAACATAATATTTGTAGAACTAATCATTTGGCTATTTTTATTGATTTTGGGGAAATTCCTTCATCTTTCTTCATTGTGACATTTGTTTCCTCAATGCTGTGTGGCAGGCTTAGTTTTTGGTTCATATACATCACATAAACAGAACCAGAGCAACAGGCTTCACTTTATTATTGTCATAAATCACTGGCTACTCATTTGGGAGGTAGTTAATCCTTCCAGTGACAGTTTTGGCACTAAATGTATTTAGGTTAGGAGCATTCAGCAAAGTACTCGGAGGGATTCTGATTAATGCACTTTTGCTGGAAGATGAGCTTGACCCTGCAAACAGACAGAAGAGATAAACATTATTCAAATGTTTTTGTCGGTAAACTGAAGATTACATGATTAAGTTGCTCTCAGTGAAGCTTCCTGAATAAATAAAGGTTAAAGAGAGTTTATTTTGGAACTAACAAGTGAGGTTAGGATCCAAAATATGGCAACATAAATTCAAAAAGACACCAGGGAAAACAGGGAAGAAGGCTGACTTCTAAACATAAACTAAGTAGTTGAGGTTGAAAATGAAAGGAACGGATCAACAAAATCCACCAGAGGTGTGGAGATAACAAGAGACATGTGAAACATATTAAGCAATCAGGGGCAGTCAGACAAGAAGCAAAACAAGACAACAGCCGTGTTTCCATCTAACTGTCAAGCAAATTTTTAGCTCATTCTTCCTCTCTCCTCAAGGAGTGAATATTCTAGGTATGGCAGATCTGAATAAAAATCTATGTATAACTGAGGTCACTTTACAATAAAGTAAACCATAAATCAGCTGTAAATGAGGCAACTGAGGTTATTGTATAATAAAGTCAAGATAAATCAATGAACAATTTTCAAAGTAAGTTGCTGCACAGGTTGTCTGACATTTGGTCCACTGTGAAGAAATTTAAAAATGGACTTACATAAGCTGGTTGAAGATCGTCATCACGCAGCTGATGTCATCACTTATGTCGTCATCAATCAATTCTGGAAAGAAAACAAGTTCTCTGGTTTGAGATGAGGATGCAAGTTAAAAATGTGAAAAATGGAGAGAGATCTCTGGTCCCTGTTAATTGTCTTAGCTGCCATTTAAAAAACACTCAACACACATAACTGGTGCAAAGGCTACTAGCAAGATGCATCTGCAGAGACAGTTGGCTGTTTGAGCAAATTATTCAATGCAAAAATTTATTACACATTCAGTCTGCTCACACCTTTACAGTGACATTAACAATGACATGTAGATATAAGACCAAACTGAGACTGAAACTCACTGTTGCAGTCCATGCCACAGATGGGTGGGTGATGATTGGTTGATGGAGTCGTGCCGTTTCTGCAGACCTGGTGACTGCTGAACTGGAAAAGACCATCGAGCGCCCTGACCTCCTTGTCCAGGTGTGGAGGGTGGGTGGATGGTATTGGACCAGTGTTGTTGGGCAGAAGCTGCCTGACACCCCGTCGCTGCCTGGGTGGGATTGTGTTTGAAGAGTTCCCAGGCTGGGCCAGGTCTGTAGTGTCATTGGATGGTGTGGCAGGAGTGGCTGTTGTGGGATGAGGTGATGTTTTGGGATGCGTGGATGTTTTGGGATGAGGGGATGTTTTGGGATGCGTGGATGTTTTGGGATGCGTGGATGTTTTGGGATGAGGGGATGTTTTGGGATGAGGGGATGTTTTGGGTTGAGGGGATGTTTTGGGATCAGGCTTGTCCAGGTCTCCAGGGTTGTTGGCTGGTATAGGCCGGGTTTTTGATGGAGGCTTCTGGGAGTGGGGCCAGATTGTGGTTAAGGGGTCATTAGGCTTACCCAGGTGTGGAGGGTGAGTGGGTGGTGTTGAGTGGTTGGAGTTTTTAGGAGGGGTGGGTTTTGTGGGGTGGGCAGAGGGTTTGGTATGGTTGGATGGCATGGGGTGAGTGGGCAGTGTCGGGTTGGTGTTTGATGGAGGATGCCTGACGTCCCGTCGCTTCCTGGCCTGGATTGTGGTTGAGGGCTCACCAGATTGGTTCAGGTTGGTTGAAAGGTTGGTAGATAGTGTGGGAAGAATGGGGGTAGTTGGAAGGGTGGAGGGTGTATGATTAGTGGGCGTGGTATGATGGGTGGATGATTTGGGATGGATGGTTGGTTTGGGCCTGGTTTTTGATGGGTGTCGCTTGTCGGAGTTGTTCTCACGCTCGTCCTTGCCAAACAATCCCTTGCCTGCTTCCCTTTTTCCCCTGCTGTCATGGTCTTCCATCCTGGGAGTCGGTTGATTCACCGCACTGGTGTTAAACTCTGACGCCAGCTCCACATGACAGACAACTGAAGGCAGGGAATGCAGAGTGAATATTCATGGTCCTTATAGGATGAATTCTAATAATTTTATGACCACCATCAGCTCAAAACTTGAGCTTGTATGCAAGAAACATAAAAAATCTAACAGGCAGTTCGCCACAAAGTGAATAATCCCCAGAGGATGAACCCAACTAATATTATAAAGACTATGGTCAAGACCCGTTCTAAATGAAAAGTGCATTGACATAACATTTGTAATGAATTGGCAATATAAAAAAAATGAATTGAAATGAAGTGAATGCATATGTGACGGGGCTCGTACTCCAAATGAACAAAAATGGCGTAGTCGTAAATTATGTTTTTGTAATTTATTGTGCTCGTCCTTCCCAAGGTGCAAAAATAGTGCTCAGCAACAAAACAGTCAAAAATAGTATTTACAAATGTACAGTATTTACAGTCCAATCCATAAACAACCAGAGGCTCTCTCTCTCTCAGTTACCTTCTCTGTAACAGCTCTGGCACACACACTCCCCTGGGCTGAAAAGGGAACCCCTTTTATCCACTGAGGCCCATTCCCCCAGATAATTAACTCAACAAGCCATCTCTTTTTAATCTCATTGTAGTTCATTCATACAAAAATACCAAATGTTCTATAAGCTACACAATACATGTGTCACTGTGCCTCAGATATACCCAGGAAAAATAATAAAGTTATTTTGGGCCAAAAACCGGCATCTGGGCATGACGTCACTGTGACGTCAGAAGCTGGCGTACCGCGTTGGCCGTAATATAATCAGGAAGTGTAACAGGCGGTCGGTTTGACCGTGGTGTGCGGTGATTGTGGAGAGAATACTGGGAAATGTTTGTTGGACGTCGAGGTTATGGCGCGGAAGTTGGTTTTAACAGTGGCCAAGTGTGCGACCATGACTACTGTGATGGCTGTCAAGAGGGGAGGAAACGGAGTGAACGGGAGAAATGGGTGAGTAGCGAGTGTGTATGTGTGCCCTTGTTGGGTTTTTGTATACAGTCTATGGTTAGCACGAGCGCGAGTGCATGGAAACATTAGAGCGCGAGCGCGGTACCAGAATAAATATAACAATTACAGAGTGCTAGCCTCGAAAATCCGGCTGCATTCTAACATTAACCTAGCTCTCCTTAGTAGCTCGGCTCCTTGCATGCTGGCTAATAACTTTCTGACAGACACAAAATTAGTCGTTAGATTAATCGACTAATCGAAAAAATAATCGTTAGATTAATTTAGATTAATATAGGTGAATATATCAGTGGACATATAGGTGCATATATACGTGTATGTATGTACCTATATAGGTACATGTATACATGTACACATATGTATACATATATATGCATATATGTACATATAATATAGGAAAACGGCATATATTTTATATATGTCACATATATCAAAACCTATTAAAACATATATGTTTATATAGGTTCTTTCCATGTGGGAGCCCCTGCAGCTCACCTTTAACGCAACCTGTGTTTATAAGAAAAACAGAACAAAGTATTACTCTTGATCCGCTCTCATACAGTGTGTAGATTTGTTTTTGTTTCAGACAAAGTCTTTTTTGTTTGCAACAAAAGAGTTGCAGAGAACAAACGATTGAAGTGTAGACAAGTTACAGCATGTCCGCCATTTCTTGTGGGGGTTATGCATTAAGCCATTTGTGGTGCCCTTACCACATTGTGTCTCATATACTGTAAATGTTAGACCCAGTGACAGGCCGGCATGAAATGGCTTCCATATTACTTAGTAAGGAGGCCATAATATTTTTGACTCATGGCTGAAGTTAAGTTTCTCCAGCTCTCCCTAGGTTGGCAAAAAATGCATCTCAAAATGCATCAGATTGATGCTTTAAAATATGGATATATTTAAAATTTTCTTCCGGGGGACCCTGCCCCCAGACCCCCCTAGAGGGGTAGTATCATTCTCACCTTTTTCACCCCTGACTCGTTTTCATGCCTGTACCCGCGGGACCTGACGGGGCTACTCCGTCACAGCATATTGGGCACCATGTGAGCTTTGCTCCAGCGGCACCCTCAGCATTTAACTTAACCTTTTAAAAGATCTGTATTAATTGATCCTACTGTACTATAAAACTTTTTTGTGTGTATCCAAAGCCTGATGTGTCTTATTCCTTTGTGTCATAGAGTTCCATTTGTGTCTAAAATTGAGTCTAAAGCCACAGTAGCTTTATGAGATACTGTATCTGGTCATAAATCAAAGTATTGGACAACATTTAAACATTTGACCTGCTGGTGGTGATTGCTTCTGATGGGAACATAGATTTATGTACCAAATTTTACTGCAATCTGTCCTAAAATGGATCCACAAATGTCACTATCATGATGGTGGTAGGGAAAAAGTCACCCAAGTTATTATGATTCATCCTCTGGAGACAAAATTTCTTGGTCATTTGTTACATAGTTGTTTAGATATTCCTGTCTGGATCAAAGTCGTGAACCAACTGACTAACAGTGTCAACCATAAAACCATGCTGCTGGGTCACATGTTGTGTTATTACTGTGAACCAGCCACTGCAGTTTATTTTGAGTCAATACCACATGTACACATAAATACTCACCTGGACTTCTCTGATTTGGATTCATGCAAATTATCTTTGGCTGTTGCACGTCATAGGATTGCAAAAAATTTTCTATCGTTCTATCGTTTCTGTCGCTGGATGTCAATAGGTTTCAATGTTCAATGTTTAATTTCATTTTTGTTTTCAAAAAGCAGTACTGGTACAGATGAAAAAAAAATCACATTACAATTTTTACCATATAAACCTTTGTGCATTCATACATACGTAAGTACATGTGAGTAACAAACTATACATAAAATTTAAATTAATGCAAAAGAGAGGTGGAGGGGCATGGAACTCATCTTGTTGCATAAATATATAGGTAATTATGAAGTTTCGAGAATCAATGTGATTCCCTGACTTTTAATCAAACACCACCAGCAGGTTGACATTTTTGTTTCAGATTGAAATGTGTCAACCACTGTTTGACAAATCACTGTGTCCATTGTCTATCACTTCATCTATATTTGCATTGGACCTTTTTTCCCTTCCTGTTTGCATGAACCAAATCTGTCTTCTTGCTCTGGTTTCCCCTGACAGCAGAGTGACTCCTACACTAATCCACCCTTTATTGAACTTGCCTGTTGCCAGGAGTCTTTCCTTGAATCTTTGAAGGATTGTGGGCAGGGTGATCGCTGCCTCCAGCTTGTCTTTCAGCTCACATTTGGAGATGTTCTGGGCCTCAGATGGGCTGAGCACCAGAAGCGTCACAGTCAACACCACCAACAGTCTCAACTTCATGTCAGCACCTTCTGTGGGGGAAATGGGAAACTTAAAACTTACTTTGGGTATAGGGAGGACATTGATACAAAACCAATTGATTTCATTTGGAACAACTATCCACTAAAAAATATTTTTTATATGTGCAGACTGGTTTAAACTGGTCTCTGTGCATAAACAGCCGAACTCAGCATTCACCTCAGTTTACAATTAACTGGATCCTAATTTCTGGAAAAACAGAGAACAAGTTGAGTTATCTCACTCGATTAGCAAAACATTTCTTTTAGAAAAGGATTTTAAAAGGTTGAATTTAAACTGAAATCACGCTTTAAAAAATTACATTTTAGAAGCATATTTGCAAAAAAAGTTTGTCCTTAAAAATATATTTGCAGAAGCACCCTAAACCCTCTCTAATTTGAATACATTGGGTTTTGTTGTAGTTGCTTTCTGTGTTTCTCTTGGACATTGTCTCTACTTTCAGATTTAGATCTTTGTTTGCTTGTAATGGACTGCTCTCCTGCTTTGATCCTGCTTCCCCTCCCTGTAAGCCTGTGTAGGCCTACCTCCATTTTATTTTATTAAATCTTTAAACTGTATTTGCTCTGCCTCCGGTGTCTGCATTTGAACTCAATCCTTTGTGTACCTGTTACCCCACTTCTGCAACGGACAGTGACATAAATGTCACCATTTGATGTACATTACTAGATTATTGCTTTGAGCTAATTCACATCTGTAGTCCAAAAGCAAAACTGACTGCACAATAACACAAAGTTTTACACACAAAACTTGCAATACACACAAAAACACATCACAGATATCTGCTTGAAGCGAGTCATGAAGACCATGAGAAAGAATTCAGTGAGTACGCAGCTGAGCAGCTTTTAAAATACTTTAAATTGGTTTTGAAAGCACTGATAGAGCTGCAGCTCTTCACATCATCAGGCAGAGTTATGGCTCTTAAAGAAAATCTGTCTTCACTAATCCTAACAATCCTAACAAACAAAAGTGGTGGGCCTAATAGACAATGTTGCTTGTTATCAACTCCTGTAAATCAGCCCAGCGTTTCTCAATCCAGCCATTAGCGCGTTCACATAAAAGGGGCAAACATGGACAAAGCTTGCTGAATCGTACTGGGAGCACTCCTTTAAGTGTGGCCATCACTGTAAACCTTAAAGTGTCCCACTGTAAACCTTGCAGATGTTTTTGAGCCCTAATTTCTGGGAGTCTACATCTTTGCAGATTTTGCTTGAGAAAATGACCAACTGTTCATAGCATTATGACGTTAAACAATGGGTTACCAGGGGAAACAAAAAAAGGTTAAGACAGTAAAAATACCACAAACCCACCATTACAAACCTCAAAGTTAACCTCACCCCAAGCATCAAATCCTGTTTTGCTTTAAGTAGTAGGACCCAGCTGCCCTTTAACTTGTCCGATATTAATACACAAACAGTCATAAAGTAGCTACAAGTTGTATACAGGAGTGATTTATATATATTTATAAACTGCCTACATTTATTGATGTTCACTGTTTTAATTTGTTTATTAATTCATCATTCCAGTGTTTTATTCAGCTTCAAACAAAGTGAGTGAAAAGGACAAAAGTGGTAAAATTAAATATCAAATTCCACCTTCATTTGTCATGAAATAAAACAGAAAAGGCACTGACAGTAAAAATAAAAATAAGATGAAGAAACGTTTCTTACCTCGTTCCTCCGCCTACAGTATAAACCTTCTTTCCTGAGTTTGTTGACAGCAGTTTGCCTCTCTGTGCCTACAGACAGACGTGTCTAAATCTATCTATACCACAATTTCAAACCTATTAGTTTTAACTAGTAGTCATAGCTTTCAGACATCATTGGAGGAACTGGAACAGGGACGTTTTCAAAGTCGTGGCTAAATAATGCACAAAGATTTGCTTTGACATATAGCCTACATTTGACTCTCCATTCAAATTCTAGTCAAATTAGGCTGGAAGGGAAATTAGGCTTCTTCTGTTGTATAACACTGAGACACTGAAATATTCTGTATTTTTTTCATGGAGGCTACTATAATTTTCATATTTCATGAGTAGGGAATTTTAAGGGAGATAAAGTATACATTTTACTTTAAAATATATTTGTTTTGTCTGCTTTTGCACAGGGTTACATAAAAACAACGTAGGTCACAGCCGCTCCTCCGCTAAACACGATTTTTTTGAAACTAGAGACCATTTTCATTGTGAACACAAAGGTTTTTGGTATGTTATGTGCTGTCATGCAGGAATTTCATGTTTTTTTTCTTTGTTTCTTAAAGAATGAACAAAATTATATTTTACTGAATAATTGCATCTATGCATGTGTCTAAGAATGTTTCAGTAAACATAAACTACAAGAACAAGAAAGGCTAGTGGGCTAACAAAGTTGTTAAGCTGTAGCATTTGGTAGGGACATGTCCATATCCAGCAACTACTGAAATGTCCCAATCAATAATTCACTTTAAAGAAGGCAAATTTGTAGTCTGTCAACAGAATATTAGGGCCAGTGTTAGAAAAAATAAAAGTAATGAGAATTTGAGAAGTCATAATTTAAAAAATAAAGTTTAATAAGAGAACAAAGTCATAATATAAGAGGTTGTTTTGAGTCATATGTGCACGTGTTGTTTGGTTTTTGTTTAGTGGACCTAAGACCGGAGACAAACTCGGCAGTGGATGTTGAAGTCAACAAAAGGTGTAACCGGGGAATTAGGAGAGAGCGTAGCTGGCGATGGCGGGGGGGCTGGCAGGCAGGTAAGCGGTGATGATGATGGCTGAATGAAAGCAGTCTGAGCAGAGGCTGAGTTAAGTGGTGGATGGCACATGAGACACTGGGCTCTGAAGCACACAGAAAACCACCAAATACCTTGCAGTCACACCTTACACATCATGGGGGGGCAGATATAGAGCATATTCAATCATATAGATGCCACTGCAGTCATGTCTTCTGTATTTTTTATCAGGGAGTGGGGAGAGGGTCTAACACAGTATGATTAATTTAGAATTTATATTTTATATATATATATATATATATATATAGTATTTCTTCTTTCTATTTATATAGAGTAGTCTGTATGGAGTACGGAGTCTGACACAATCAAAAATGAAATGAAATTACAGAAATTAAAAATGCTCAATAAATAAACATCCTATTTACTATATGAAAGATACAAAAACATTTCTGAAGGGGTCAACTTCTCGCCCATTAGTTGACAGATGGCATACGTCAAAAATAACCCTTACAGTCACAGACGGCTACCTTCAGTGAGGTGATCAGTTAACTGAGGCATTTAGCCGCTCATTTTGAAAACGCTACCAACCACGTCTTCCTTCTTTTTCATGTGGACGCTCTGACAGACGGTGTTTTCAGTGCACAGACACAGAACTGTGGTAAAGTGAGCCATTGTTTTTGAGTGCACACGTATTTTTGCCTTTATGGTAAATGACACTGTGCAGAGCAAACTGATGGGCAGGGTTAGCAACTTTATTCTATTCATTTTCTCACTTTACAAAGACAAGTGTTGCAGTGTGAGAGGCTAAGCTGAAGAGAGGCTATCAAGTCTTAATTGTACCCAATTTGAGCACCACACACAATATAATTTATCAAATTGGATAAATTGTTGTGACGCGACAACGTCTGGTTTTCCAAATAAGGTGTTCACACACACACACACACACACACACATATAT
>JAPMOB010222660.1:0-17083 GCA_029875015.1 Lepomis gibbosus | reverse complement strand
GGGCTGTTAAAAAAGTCTTTGTGGTTAATGTCTCTATTGTAGAATAACACCCAAGAAGTCCCCTCACTGAATGCGTAACGTTACTCAGTAATTTTATTCAACGTTAGCTAAAAAGAAGCCGACCTGGCGT
The DNA here is from genome assembly GCA_029875015.1 of Lepomis gibbosus. NCBI lineage: Eukaryota > Metazoa > Chordata > Actinopteri > Centrarchiformes > Centrarchidae > Lepomis > Lepomis gibbosus. Next base: position 16,953 of record JAPMOB010222660.1, on the reverse strand, counting down.
GCTAACGTTAACCCCAAACTGTACGTGTTTCCCTGCTGAATTAATACAGCGCTAATATTAAAAGCGCTTCTCCGCGGGAGCTAGTGTTGCCGTGTCAGGCTGTAATTTAAATAACCTAATATTCCAGTTTAACGTCTGCGTAGCTAACGTTACGTCGAAGAGGTGCTGCTCGCTTCACGGTAACGTTAGCTTCGGTACAGTAACGTTAGCCTGCACGCCCCCCCCCCCTTCCCCGGTCACATTCCCGTCTTTTTCCATTTGCAGCTCGTGCGCCGAACCCCGCACGCGCATGCCATATCCCTCCACCTTTGATGCGAGCGGCGAGCTCATGGTGATTAAATGTAAAGTAAGTGTGAGCTCCACCGGCGTTGTCGCACGCCGCAGCCTATCGGATGGAACTTGTTTACATGGAAACGTCTGGGGGGGGGGGTTAACCTTTGCTCCAAAACACCCTCTGTAAACATGGTCGTGGGGGGAAAAAGACAACACCTAATGGCCTCCATTATGGCACCTTAGGTACAAGTAGTGGACGTTCGTGTATTTTTTTCTCCTAGCCATATGCTGTTATTGTACAAATATGTTAAATCGCTTACCCCTTCCATACCTAGCACAGGTCCCCAGGGTCTCTCTCACTTATTTGTGTGTTGGTGTTGGAGGATGCCTGCTCACCACCATGGAATGACTTCGGGCAGGGCGAAATGGTCAAAAATGTTATCACAGTAACATTTTTTATATCATTTGATATCGATAATTAATAAATAAATGTCAAAACAGTGGATCACTTCACAAATCTGAGGCAGAACCTTCAAAACAATTATGATCTTTTTCAGACCCCTTTTTTCCCTCAACAACATAAACATCTAAAAAGAAAAAATTAAGTGCTAATTCGTTTGTGATTCAAATGATTTGAATTAAACATTTATTGAACATTTGTTATATTGTTATTGAGCAAATTTATATTGTAATAATTGTTACTATTGTTATTCTCATCCCTAACTGACTTCTTTACCTGTTAAGACTGAATATTTAGTCGTGATTTATGTAGGATTTGATGTGGTCTCACCATCCTTTGCGGTCAGTTTATTACACATTTCATTCAACCAATCATTTGTAAAGGCAAATTAATTTCTAATTATCAAAGATTTGTTCAAGCAGAAGGATTTACACTGTTCCACTGTTGAACATACCACTCAGGTTTCATTTGTTTGGCAATCATACTTTTATAAAAGGCTAGGTTCACCTGTATTACAAAAAGGTGCAAAATAAATACTACAACATATAGCTACAACTTTAATTTCATTGTGCAGCTCTGTGTAGTAGATTAACAAATTAATGTACATTGTACACTGATAGCTTTGCCTTTATTTGTCAAGGTTTTGAAATAAAATAAAATTAAAAAGTTTTAGGTGCACTACTTTCCAGCAAAGAAATAGTGCCTGTGAAAACTTTCCCCAGTGTGTTCTGTGGATTATCTAGAGTAACAGGGACTCTACAGGGACTGTATCTTAAAGACATGTTTCTGATACATTTTTAAAAAAAATGTTATTTTCAATGCCATGACCACTAGAAACAAGATTCCATTCTCCACCATTGTATAGGGGGCGGAGAAATCTAAGAGGCAGAGATGTCAAAACCAAGACAAAAAAAGCACAAAAAAGTTATTTGTGGACTTGGATTTGTGAACCATTAGTTTTTTTGCAATTAAGGAGTGACCCTCAGACAATATGTGGATGTTTTTTGTTTAAAAAGCCGCTGGATGTGCATCTTATATTAATCTCTGTCATTTGCTTTGTCCAGAGCAGGATGTCAGCCAGAGGAGGAAAGAAGAAGGCTACTAAGCTGTCTCGTTCAGCCAGGGCGGGTGTCATCTTCCCTGTGGGGAGGATGATGAGGTACCTGCGCACTGGCACCCACAAATACCGCATTGGCATGGGGGCGCCCGTCTACATGGCAGCAGTCATTGAGTACCTGGCAGGTAGGGTGGTGTTACAAACTTGGCTTAGGCCTACAACAAGGCAGAGTCAACACATAAACTCAAAAGCTCCAAAAGCCAAATTAATTTATTTAATGAATAAGAAAATATGATGTGGTTTGGTGTGGGCTGTTGTGGAAACATTTAGATTTAGATTGTTCTCCATCTGTTTTACTAAAGTTATTGTTAGATATATTGTTCAGTAATCTTGTTTACATAAAGTGTGGCATGGGTGTTGTGAGTGGAAACCACCCCTGGTTCAAAAGTCCCACAGGCCACAATGCACCGATCACAGTAGAGCTTTCTGTGATGAGTTTTCACAACATGTCATGTGTCCCATCCAGAGACGTTTATCTAAACATCTTGGCTGTGTGTTCGTGTTCCTGATGGGCAGGGAGTGACACAGTGGAGAGTAAAAAAGTTTAAAGACCAGAACCCAACCTGTATATCTGATGGCTTTCCACATTGTGTTTTCTCACCTCTAAGCTGAGATCTTGGAGTTGGCAGGAAATGCAGCACGGGACAACAAGAAAGGCAGAATAACTCCCAGGCACATCAAGTTGGCTGTGGCCAATGACGAGGAGCTCAACCAGGTAAGACAGCGTTCTACAGGTGGACTTTACATTTCAGTTCCATTTACAAACGGCCATAACTTCACATAACTGTATAAAGGACCCACGTAAACATGATGAATGCCAGATGTCTTTGAAGATTCTCGGTCATCCAGGTTATAGTTATCCACAGAGGGTCAAATCAAGGGCAACTGGACTTGGTTCAAGGTACTTGAAGACGTTTCGCCGCTCATCCAGGAGGCTTCTTCAGTTCTGACTGTCCCAGGTATTTAACATCTGTGGAGTCGTTATCAAGGTGATGGATACCGCTTGGTTGGTTAGGGCTCCTGTCTGTTGTCAGAGTCACCTGAGACCAAGTCTGAACTGCCATCATTGGCATTGTAACATGAGATGCTCACATTTGGCCTCAGGCGAATCTGATGTCTTAAAGTATCTTCAACTAAGCCCAGGTGCCCACATCAAAAAATAAGAAGAACTTTACAAATGCTGTCAGAGGTCCAGAAAGGAAAGTCTAGTCTATAATTTCTAACAGCGTCAGAAGTGGAAGGGAACAACCATTCATCTATCTCTGCCAGTAATATCAGCACGCTGTCACAGTATGCTGTTATCCAAAAGATTGTACTTTACACAGACAAATTTTCCTTCAATTAGTATTTTGATATTGTAGTTTTGTACAGTAACATCAACTGCCAATTTAAATGAAAATGATGTTGGGATGTATATGAAAAAATTTAGAAAAATATTATTATTCAAATTTCAGAACAGGATAATGTCAACATTATTATGAAGTGTAATTTATGTTGGATTTTCAATAAAAATTGCTTCAAAGTAGGGTTGGGCTGATGACCATGCCAACGATGCAATGGCTGACAGACATCATGACGTTGAGCTGGCATCGTGATTGTAAAACTCCCGACCCCCTGTGCGTAAAATATCCACCGTGACTTGCAATGTAAGTTAATAGTCTACGAGTTTTTTCCCCATCGTCTGATGGAAATTTTGTATTGCCCAACCCTACTTCAAAGTAATGACATACACAATCCATTAGTGAAAAAAAAAAAATTTGGATAACTGCACATAAGTTCTACGGCAGATTCTCCTAAATTGTATTGTTCAGAACAGAAGAGTACATTATCCCACGCCTACTTACCAGCACACTGTGGGCTCATGTTATTACCCAGATGTTTTTAAAAAGGAAGATTAGTGTTGGCAATGGATTTTCTGGATCCTGGTGAGTCCAAACGTTGTTGTGTGTCTTGCTAAAAGAAGACACTGTTCACTGTAGTTGTATTATAAAAAGTCACATTACAGACAGAGATTCAGTCCAATTGTTATTATAAAACCTATTGATGAGTGCAGCTTTAAATGAAGTGTTTGTTTGGTCACTGGTGGAAAAGTATTTCCACACATTTAAATTAGTGAGGCCACTCAGCAGGATCCCCATGTGTAAGACTTTCTAAGAATGCAGTGATGCAGCCACAACAAACTGGGTCTGATTTAAATAGTTATAATGATGTAACTATTATTATATAAGTAACAAGGTGCTGTACTCTTAGGATCATGTGAGTAAAAGTCTTTTCCCTGGAGTGTGAGGTACATGCGTGGCGATTGTGAAGGTTTCAGCTAACAGCAGATGGTGTGTGTAGCAGCTACTATTTCAGAAGGCGTGAAGTATACATACACTGTGGTTAACCTCTGCTGGAACAGAACCACAGTCACACCTACAGCACAATACAAGTCACTGTTTTCTTAATGAAGAAACGAGAAGAAAGGTTTGTTACTGTGTGTTCACATAGTCAAACTCTTTGTTTCTAAAATGCTTTCCCTATCAGCTTCTGCGGGGGGTGACCATATCAAACGGAGGGGTCCTGCCTCGTATCCACCCAGAGCTGCTCTCCAAGAAGAGGGGAGGCCGGGTGAAAGTGGATAGCCAGGCATCCGTCCCCGAGAAGCATGAAGAACGCTCAAAAAGCAAGAAACCCATCAAATCCCTCAAAAAGGTTAAAGGCAAACGAGGCCGCAAGCCAAAGGTCAGTCAACTCAACAGAACTGACAGAATACACAGGGAGCCGGGGGACCATTAAGGCCCCCGTATGCTGCAAAGGAAATGCTTGTCAGATTGTCGAACACCGTCTGAAACCACCTCTCCAACATCGGAATCGGGGGGCTGCATCTGATAATTCTTTTAACTCTCCGAAAAAACAGTCCACCAATCACGTTCACTTTACGCAGTGATTGGCCAGGTGTGTGGAGGTGAGAACATATGCAGGATCCCTCTGAATGTGTGCATTGTTTTCTCTATTTGTTCAGTTCATCAGAACAGATAGAAACAGTCTGCCTTCAGCTGGACAACGTGTTGTACGAGTTAGTTAGTTTGTAGCACACTGAGACTTTTATAAAACATGCAACACACCCGAAGCTGGCATGACTGTAACTTTAAATCAGGAAGCAGAATTTTTCTGCTTCCTGTTACCAGGTCACTGAAACTCAGTTTAAGTCCTGATACCACAATGATCCTTTTTTCAGTTTTGGAAATACAAACTTTTTTTAAGCCTGACAGAATCAAAGAAAAAGTATAAGCATTGGATGCTGTCTTTTGATACCCAGCTCGACTGTTATTTGTTTAAGCTTTATGCTCTTTATGCACTTACTGATTTAAGTGTGGTTTAAATGTGCCATTTTCTTTCCATCTGGCAAAGAGCACAGACAACGAATCTGTACCGAACTCCACAGTGGAAGACGGTCCTGGAGATGGATTCACCATCCTGTCAGCAAAGAGCCTGTTTCTTGGACAAAAGGTAACATGTTCATTAGACCACTGAAGGGTAGTGAGGATAGTTTTTGCAATGAAGCTGCTGATATAAAATGACCCTTTATAACAAGTTAATGCTAAGGTCCTTCAAGTGACAACCAGTGTAAGTATGAAATCATAAGAGTTGCAAGTGATAAGTAAAAATAAAACACATTTAAATAAAAAAAAAAAAAAATAATAATAATAATAATAATAATAATAATAAAAGCTGCAAGTAGCGTTGGACCCATGTGTAGCGTGTCGAGTTGTGAGACAGCTGCGTTTCAGATTCTGGACCTCTGCCGGTGCAGCTGTGAATATGCCACGTGCTTCAGATGCTGCACAAAGGTGTTAATCATCATTTCCTGTGTCTCCTTTGTGGCGCTACATAGCACTTGGTGCTGAACTGAACATGTAGATGTGTTCGGGGCGGGATTGTTATCAAGCACGTAAAGTTTGGTGCCGATGTGAGCTTGTACACTAAAGTTACAACAACTTGGACGCCACGCCACTCCATGAAAACTCAGTTTGTACAGCTTTTAATCCTCAATGGGTTTCTGCACAGCAAAAATCTGTTGTCGGTCGTAATTCTCTAGGAAGAGTTTGCTAAAGTGCAGTGTGTAAATCATCCAAAAATGGCCCACTTCCTGTTGTGTTTAGGGCATTACTCCAAGAGGCTCCAAGAGGGATCTGACATTAGGCAAAAGGCAGGGTACACCCTGGACAGGTCGCCAGTCCATCGCAGGGCCACACATAGACAAACAACCACTCACCCTAAGGGCAATTTGGAAGACACCAATTAATGTAGCCTGCATGTCTTCGGATGGTGGGATGAATACGGATACATGCAAACTCCACACAGAAAGGCTGAGGCACCAGTGCTAACCACTGCAACACCGCACCGCCCAGGCTTTTTGGTATGGCTGGAAATTTCATACATGTAGGTGAAACATACGACGGGGGCTGCTTTGTTAATGGTCATTTCCTGTTGCCAGCAGGTGGCCCTATGACTATGGGTGAATATTGGCATACATGTGTTCAGGGCAGGACTCTTATTAAACATGTAAAATTTCGTACAGATCTGAGCATGTACAGTCGAGTTACAAGAGCTTCCCGTGTCATGGCGGAGCTTGTTAACCAAAAACTCACAAGTTTTACCACATGGCATCGTCAATGTGTTAAGGGTTTTGAAGTTAATATTTCCCATCTGCTAGGAGTGGTACATAAACACAAATGGAATGCATTTGGTTTACTCTCTTTTCAAACGGAGGAATCCAAATTAGTACCTGGGTCATCCCATCTTGGGTGTCCCTCTCCAGCCAGCGAGGTCACTACTCAGGAGGGAGGCCCCTTCCTGCAGATTGGTTATAAAGGGGTGGAGTTTGGGGGGCCCATTTCCTCTGGTGTGCAAGCGTCGCCTGAAAATGTGTTTTTTACCCACCAAAAGCTTCAGCTTCACTAAAAGGAACGTCGGTGTTCCACTGAGTTAAATTTCATTTTGAAGCTTTTCTGTCAGAATTCGCCTGCTTTTTTTCTGCAGTCAGGACATATTAATATTAATGAGGAGCGTTTCACTGACCATTTATAGGCAACTATGGGTGTTTGAAGGGTCGGACATGTGGCACATTTTATAAAAGGAACTTGTTTACAGATGTGCGAACGCATGGTTTTATAAGTCTGAGTATTTTTTGGCATACACCAATTTTGGCTTTTGGCCGTACATACATTTTTAGCGAGGTTTCTACGCACAGTTTTGTAAATGAGATGTTTGGACAGGCTGGTATGTCTATGAAGGTCATCAGTAATCCTGGTCATAGTTATCCAAAGAAGGTTAAAGTCAAGGGCAACTGGGTTTGGTTGAAGATATTAGATGACATTTCGTCCCTCATCCAAGAGACTTCTTCAGTTCTGACTGACTGGTAGGGAAATTCAACTATGTCTACATTCAGATTCCAGGCCTAATGCACAATTCCTGTTTTTTTCCCCAGATCCCAGATTTTTTTGTTTGACAGTTCACATTGGCCCTTATCAGACTCGAGTGTGAACTCTCCGTGGCCTGAAAGCGCAGAAGAATAACAGCATGCTGTTGTAGGCTAAAGAAGTATAGAAGGAGCAACATAGATTAGCTCCAGTTAGCTCACAGGAGATTCTCGTTTTTTATTGTCCTCTCATGGGTCACATTTCTCCTGATTAACAAGTGTTCACAACTTTCTGTTCTTTACGATTTCTGCCGCTGTACAATGCAACTGCCCCCACCCTCCCTCTCTCTCTCTCCCCACTGTGTCCGCTCGAACAAATAGCATACTCATAACTCAGGAGAGAGGTTGTGGTCCGGTGGATTTCAGGTGTAAGAAAAGGAAATTCGAGGTAGAGGAGGAAGAGAGCCACATGTTGAATAATGGCTTTTGTGAAGCTTATTGGTTCCCCATGGCTCCACTACAGCAAAACTGTGATTCTATGTGACTTAGCCTGTTCACATTGTCATAAAATGATCAGATCTGGGTCACATATGGGCAGAAAAATCGGAATTGGGTCACACTGGCCTGCAGTCCGAACGTAGCCTATTTCACCACTGTCATTGCCCATGATGATCAATACCACTGGTTGGTTAGTACTCCTGGAGATATGGTCATTAGAGTCACCAGAGGTCAAATCTGAATGACCATTGTTGGCATCTTCACCTGAGGCCAAGAGGTAATTCTGTCTTTGCATGTTCTTGTGTTTAAAAACCACAGGTCACAGCCTTCCTGAACTATGTTGTCTGGTTATCCAATGTGTTCTAAAGTATATGCAGTGACCCCAGGCCTAATTTACAGAAATACAAACGAGTCCTAAGAAGACAGTGACAATGAGCCCAATGATTGACAAAAATACAGAGGAGTCTTGTAAGAGTCTGCAGCGTTTCCAATGTTTTTATAACACGTTTATAACCAATTCCATGACTGCTGGATTTTAAATTAACAAAATAGTTAGAAGATTTGAATAATAGCAGAGGCAGCTGAGGAAAGCCAACATTCAGTAAAAAAACAAGACCGTGTTGACAAGTAGTTCAGGGTGAGGAGGAATTGAATGTACTGTGGATTCCTCTGCTGACAGCGTGTCAGTGTTCATTTGTGGAACACAAGAGAACATTTCTCCTTACTGCTGCAATGCTAATAACAGGAATTGGGAAAGTGTCATGACAGTCGACGTGCGATAGTCTGTGAGCTGATCCAGCTTCAGAGAAAAACTAAAGTCACTTCCTATTTTTGCAAGTACTTCAGTCATCTGTTGGTTAGCAGGGCATCAGTGTGAGTTCATATTAGGGGTGAGGAAGAGTTTTCCTTATCTGGATGTTGTCCATCAAAGACAAAGACATGGGACGATTCCAGAAGACCAAAAATTGTCTACAAAAAGAATTGAGTATCCGATGTAGCGCACTAATTCCAGGACAGTGTCCATGAGGGATTTAAAATCTGGTTTAAGATGTTCAGACTGCTGAAGCTTTAACTTTAATCCAACATGTGTCAGAAGGGTTTCACACTGATGGGGAAGGTGGACTGAATGTGGAGTTCCCGGCTCCTGGGCCCAGGTACTCAGCAGCTGTTGATGACTTAGTGCTTATGACTTTGTGAATCCACAGCTTTCACTTACAGAGAGCGAAATCAGCAAAATCGGAACGATCAAGGTGGAGGGGATAATTAACCCAACAAACGCAGAGATGGACCTCAAAGATGGAGTGGGTGAGCGTGACATGTATACTAATATCTGGCTTGGTGTCTTTTATTTCTTAATAACAAATTTTCAGATGTTCCATCCAAGCTCACCCGCTACTATGCTCTGCTTTCAGGCAATGCCTTGGAGAAAGCCGGTGGCCGAGAGTTCCTCGAGGCAGTCAAGGAGCTGCGGAAAACACAGGGGCCTTTGGAGGTGGCATCAGGTATAGACTGTCCTGGGACAGAACCGTCATACATGGAAACTGTGTCTGCTATATGCTGTGTGAGGTTGGCTTTAAAGGAGAGCTAGAACTGGTGTTAAAGGCAGAGAAATATGCTAACCCTCCTCTGCACTACTGTTCACTACTGTGGTCTGGTATTCCCTGTGTTTCTTCAACCAGTTTTTAATTCAATTCAATTTTATTTATATAGCGCCAAATCACAACAACAGTTATCTCACAGCACTTAAAAGAGCAGGTCTAGTGCGTACTCTGTGATGTTATTTACAGAAGCCCAACAATTCCCACCAAGAGCAGCACTAGGCGACACAGGCAAGGAAAAACTTCCTTTTAAGAGGCAGAAACCTCGAGCAGAACCATGGCTCAGGGTGGGCGGCCATCTGCCTCGACCGGTTGGGGGTGAGGGAGAGAGAGAGAGGGGAGGGAGGCAGCCTACACAGTATACACACAGAGGTACAGACAATAAAGGTAATATTGCTATAAAGCATCACAATAGAATCAACAGTTTGTACAAAGAGAACAGTTGGGAGAACATCAACATATTTTTGGGTTTCAGTGTGTAGCAGAGAGGTGATGTCACAGGCTTAAAAGAGAATGAGCAGGAGACAGGTCAAAGGCAGAGTTCTGTGAAGGTGATGGTGAGATGTTTGCTCTAACATCTCTGATCTTATTTACAAAGAAGTGAAGGAATTCATCACAGTAGGAGAGGACACATGAGGGGCAGAAGGACAAACTATTGCATTAATGGGATTTTGGGATTGTGCTTAGGATATAAGCTGAGAAAAGAGGCAAGTTCTCACATTTCTCAGCGTCCCGTCACTGCATCCCGTTAGTGATCATGGGTCAAACAAGGCAGAGAACCTCTCAACAGCATCATGATTAATAATCCACCTTTGAGCCCTTGATCAGACAACACAGTAACCATCTGCGTTCCCATCAGCAGTTAGAAACGTGTCTTGGACTGAGTGGCTGACTTGTGTTTACACAACTTAAACGTACTCGCTGTATTTTACCTCACATCTGGTGGTTGAGTCGTAGGTGTTGTGGTGAAAGATGTTTACAAACCGAATGAAAGCAGAAACACTTTCTGAATGCAGATTTTATGATTGATGTGTTTTGAGTGTAGAGACACAGCCCTGTGTCAGGTATGTGTGTAAGGGTTAATCTGTGGGACTGTTTTGTCTCTGCACCCTGCAGTGGCAGTGAGCCAGGCCAGTGGGATGGCGGCCCGCTTCATCATCCACTGTAACGTCCCTCAGTGGGGTTCAGAAAAGTGTGAGGACCAGTTGGAAAAGACGGTGAAGAACTGCCTCTCAGCAGCAGAGGAGAAGAAGCTCAAGTCCGTGGCTTTCCCTTCACTTCCTGCTGGACGGTGAGTGCTGCTCTGCAGACCCTCTGTAGTTAGTCAGTGTCCCGCTAATGTGCCTGTCCACAGGTCATTGCAGCTAACCTGCTCCTGACTAGAAGTTTGATGGAGAGACTCCAGGCTCAGCGCCAATCATTCTGAAATGCCTGTACATTGATTAAAATCACTTACTCTTTTCTGATAATTAAACATGTTGGTCTCATGTCTGAAAAGTGAACAGCACAACTGAAAGTGAACACGTCAGGTTGATATAAAGACAAAGCTGCACAGAGTGAAACGCGCAGAGAATGAAAGGCTGGTCTCGGAGTAAATGGATTACGTGATCATCAGAACAGAAGTCACTTTATGAATGAAAACAAATAAATAAAGCACCATGTTTTTTTTTCATTAGATAAGGCTCAGTTCTCTAAAATTCTCCACATGATTCCAACCAAGTGTTACTGTGGTTCCAAACGATAACACCAAACCTTTTTATTGTATTAAAGTTTGTTTCATGCATCAGTGAAGATGTCTTCATTGATGACACTTATGATTGTGGGTTAGAAATTCTGGTAAAGTATTTTTTATGCGTTGTGATGGTAACGTACAGCCAAGGCAGCCATCACTGGACCAAAAACATTTCATTTTAGATATTAGCTCATCATAAAAAAACAGCAAATCCAGAACACATAGAGGCTTCACCTTTTATCCCTGTAACAGAACAAAAACCTTTCTTCTTGCTTTGCATGATTAAACTTTGCAACTGGCCACTGCCTCTTAGGCCAGGTGCCAAAAATCAAACCAGCGGTCCTGTCATGCCTGAATAAAGCCACAGGAAAAGGACATTAATGTAATTTAGGTAAATATATGTAAAGATTCACATTTCCATTATCATGTACAGCGGTTGTGTTTAGCTGCACCTCATGACTCAGTCTTCACTGGTCTGCTGTTAAAGTGTCCTTTAGTCACTGCTGTTGCTGTGAGAGCCATTTCTGCTGCTCACTGCAGATTCTCTTAACAACCTGAATCTTTCCCACAGGAATGGATTCCCAAAGCAAACAGCTGCCCAGCTCATCCTCAAGGCCATCTCCAACCATTTTGTGTCGTCCACCAGCTCCTCTCTGAAAAACATTTACTTTGTTCTGTTCGACAGTGAGAGCATCGGAATATACCTTCAGGAAATGGCCAAGCTGGATGCCAAGTGAGGCTTCCTGTCTTGGGGGTTTGTTTTTCTAACTGTTGTTTGTTGCAGGTGGTGTAGATAGGTGATATGACAGTAGGGGTTTTGATGTGGCGTCTATCTTGGTTAAAGAGGAAAAAACAATATTTGTGAGTGGAGTGCTGTTCATGTTTACGTTCCACTGTCCCTTCAAGAGATTGCATTCTTTATAGATTAGATCATTTCAGTCCCTACAGTTTGCCATTCCTGTTCTTGTTTCACTGGTGTTTTTACATTCCATGTACAAATTTAAGAGTTTTTTTCCTGGCCTCTGTAGTTTCTGATACAGTTAGTTTACTAAAAAACTGTGGTTCTCATTCTGCTTTGAAATAAAATCTCAGATGTTTTACACCAGAAAGCTGCTCAGACCTTCAACACTTCTACAGTTTTCTTTTGTCGCGTTTTAAAAAATATTGTTTTACTTTTGAAATAAGTCAGTACAGTAGAAACATGCATCACAAGTAGATATCACTGATTAGAGCAAGAGCAATTGAGAGACATCATTTGTAAACCCTAAAATGCTGGGAACCATATGCACAACGCTTGTTTGGTTAGGGGCTGTTAAGGGTTATTTTATATTTTCTTCCAGTCAACAAATCCCAGACTCCAGCAAATGTGTTAGTCTTTTTCAAGCCCAATGGTACCTGCTGAAGATGTAAAAAACTGTGCACTGCTAAAAACAGAGGAATGAGATCGCAGCGTACATTCATAGTTGGTTTGACTCAGCACATGGGATTTGTTGACAAAATAAAACATAGAATACACAAACACACACACACACACACACTTTTAGTAGGCGGTAAAAAGAAGAGGTGTGTCAGGTGTGCCTGTAAGAAACTATTGTCTACAGTAACTAATTCACAAAGCATTGAATGAAAGAGGAATGAAGTTGGACTCCTGAGTCACTGAGAACTGTTGAGTCAGTCACATCAGTTCAAATCATATTTTGATGGAGAGTTAATTAGGACCTAATCAGTGCACCAACCAATCAAAATGAACATTAACACCAGAGCTGACGGTTTGTACAGCTTTCCAGTGTCCTGTGACACTGAACTGAAGATCTCAGCAGTCTGTCTGAAAGATTTCTTTCAGCTCTTTTCAGACAATTTGTTTGAGTTAACTAAGTGCACATTAAATAAAGCTAATTTCATGGCCATCACCGCAGGCAAAATAGCTGACATGAATAACTAGCCATTGAAGGATAAACATTTGTTTAATCAACTGGGAAAATACAGTGCACAGCATAAATGAGTACACCCTTTTGAAAATTTACTCATCAATTTGAGGCCAATTTGCGGCATTTAAAAAAAACAGGTCATTAAACACTTAATAATACATTTTATTCAAATGGGGTGCGGCAAATTACAACCTACAACAAATTCTACGTAATCGCCTTGATTTTTAAGAACTCTAAGTCTTCTAAACATTGAATGAAAAAGTTGACATATAGCTATCTATCTTCTCTCTTGAAGAATTAACTTTGTTAGATCCAGGACACTGGGTGGAAACTGATGTTCAGCTGTGTTCTGTTGGGTTGAGGGCTGGTGACCTAGAGGGATGGTAGCATCTTTTCTTCTATATTTCACAGTACATTTATGAAGTCATGATACCATCAATGAAAGGCTTTATTTTGTGCATGGGCTCAGCAGTGGCTTCTTTCATGGACAACAGCCATGCATGCAACTCCTCTGCGGTGTATGTCATAGGAAACACTGACCCCAGTTTGACTTTCTAATGATTTAGCCAACTATGCTGAACTTGTATGCCTATTTCCTTCAACTTCTCTCATCACAAAACGCTCTTGACGAGGTGTTGGCTTCTGTGGACGGCCTGGACATCTGTGAGCTTCCCACAAATCCAACCCTTATGAACTTTTGGAACAAATTTGCAACAGTATTTAAAACTTATTAGCGTTGCTTTACTAATTTACTTATAACCTTGACCTTTTTTGTGCAAAGAAATTATTTTCTTTTTCTGGCCTTGTGACGTCTTTTCCATGTGGTCCCATTTCATCAGCATTGATTTTCTCTCTGAAATACCACTATTAATTGTCAGTTATCATCTGTGTAATGATTGATTGGACTCAACTGTTGGCAGACTCCTGTTAATTGTAAAAGGATTTTCTCATTAATTTGTGTGTACTCATTTTTGGACCTTGATCATAAATCATTGTTAGTCTAGTTAAAATTTTGCCTTTGGTAGTGACTAATCTAATTTGAAACCATTACACCAGATTTGCACAAATATTCTATTGTATAGGATCCAAAAGAAAACATTAATTTTAAATGGATGTTTTTCTGAGAAATCTGTCGGGCTGTACTCAGTTATGCTGTGCACTGTATATAGTATCAACATGCAGTGTGTATGATCCCAGATACAAGCTACTGGACAAGGCAGTGTTTCATGTCCATCTATGTCAAGACCGTGTACTGGAATTTCTTTCTCATTCACTGACACAAATGATCAGTGTCCACCAATCATTACATACATAGTGAGGTAACTCCTTCGTGAAACATGTCATCTTTAGCAACAGGGCCAATGCCAGCCCGTCTCTTGTCTCTGAGGCGTCCTCAGTGTTAAGGCTTCAGCGGATCCAGCCTGCATGGCACTGGGTCAAAGAAACAACACACCAGATTGGGCACTTTCTTCACATTATATTTATTACATAGTAAAAAGTACTTTACCCTTCATCTATATATACACACATATTCACGTAATTTCACGTTCAAGCAAGAATGAGCTCCTGATAGATTTGTCCCACAACAAATGACACACAGCTTACAAAGTGTCTCCTGTTAGAGGCTCTATGTGGCTGTAGTATTACCTGAAAGACACAACATATGTCAGCTGTACTGCAGTGGAAATGTCCAGGTCTTCTTTCACAACTCAATAAATAACAACAAACATCGTTGAGAGAATCCCAGGGCCACTTTGAATACATGTTCACATCTTTCAGTCCACATCTACACCGCTCCATGTTACATTTCAAATTCTAATGGTAAATGAGTCTCTGTGAGATCGTCAGGGTCCATGTCATTGCACACAGGGCAGTCAGCATGCAAGACTGTCAACAGGTTTCCATGGAAACAAACTGTAGCAGCTGAACATCTAATTGTGAAATGTGACCACAACTGAAGACTTATTTTGGAAGTGTAAATAGCAATAAATTTATAGCATGATGACGTAATTTTAAGTTTTGTTGCTTAAATTCAGCTGAGGAATAAAGTTATTCAATAAAAATGACTTTTTTGAGATTACACTACTTAAAAGAACCTTCTGGTTTTGTAAAGTAAAATTGTGCAATGCTATAAATTCAGCATGTAATTCAGTTTAAGTATTCAGTAATGACTATACTAAAGTGTTTGTGTTATGATGAGTAACCCATTGTTGTTACATAAAGGGCTCCTCAGGCGCTGGGGATCATCATGTGTGGACTCTTGTACACAGCGAGCTACATGAACATGATAACATGACATCAACAATGAAGTCTTACACCATAAAATTCACCACCTGGATCTCTACCTCACACAGAGCTCACTGCACACTCAGGCATCTACAGTTTGGAATGTAGTTTTGTAGGGTTCCCAAGATCAATGCTTGTTATTGTTGTTGGGGCAAAACACTTGCACAGAATTAATAAGAAATTAGTAAAAAAGAAAAACATACAGACCAGCACATCTCAACAGAAACTGAAGCAGTTTTCAGTCAGATGGTGATCCCTTAGTGGGGGCAATATAACGTCCGACTTAAGTTCAACCTCTGATAATCCTATTTAATCAACAACATGCAGTACCTATAATCCAAATAACTTGTGTGGATCTTTACTATCCCTGCCTCTTGGAGCCATAAGGTCAGCCTTGTCTCATCAAGTTCAAATCTGAGGTATGGGAGGGGTCCTCTGAAAGACAAACCCTTCAGGTGAGAAGAGTATACTGCACGTGTTTCTCCTTCTACTGAAACCCGCTGAATGGTTTCCAGCCAGTGTGAACCTGTTATTTACATGTATGCATGTGTGTGAAAACTGTTTGATCAATCTGTGTGTTCAGGAGTGTGTTGAAGTCAGGACCATTCAATAGAAATACTAAAGTCATGAGACCTTCTCCCTCTAAGCTGGTTATATTTTTCTTACAACCAACTAACCCCACATGCAGAGCCACACCAACAATGAAGGGATCCTGCCTCTATCACAGCCTGATGTACCTTCTTCCTCTGAGCCATAGAGCTCCACTGTTGTCAAAAACTATTAAAACTCATCAGTGAGCCTCACTGCTGCACTGGGTGACACGTTCCTTCATCACCATCAACACACTAGTTTATTCTGTCTCAGACCACCACATGTGGATTCATCTGCTGCTGAAAATAGTCCCCAATAAATGTCCTCCTGTTTGAGTAAGACAGGGAGCAGCTGTTTTAGGAAATGAAAGTATTTGTGAGGTGTTTTTAAAGATTTACTTATCCAGAATTGTTGGTTTGGGTTTTTTTTCAGATATTAAGACAAGAAAAATATAGAATATATATAAAAAGAACACCTGCCTTTACTTTAAAGCCTTGCTTACACTCCCAAAAAATAAAATTGTGGTGGGGAAATACTTAATCAGAATTTTTATTTCATTTAATTTGTCTAAAATACATATTATGCATTTAGTTTAAAAAGTACTGGGATCAGCCAGTAAAGTGTTAATCATGTGCAGTACAACATAAACTGTCCCCAGGTTGCCTAAACATCCAAATCCCCCAGCAACAGAGGGAGCAGGAGCTCGCTGCTGGGAATGGAAGCTGCACTTTGGTCCTGCATTTCCTGTTCCCAGATATCTGGACATGATGTTACACTGTCTCCATAAGGAATAAAAATATACAAAACAAACATGGCACAATGCAAGCTTCAAAGCAAGGTGTCGGGTTAAAGGAAGATTTAAATCAAATGTGGTAGAACTGAGGCGTCATGTCTAACTTCTTCTCATACATTTACGTCATTTCAAGAACCTGGTCTCCAGGAGCTCTTGTACTTGTAGTTAGTGTCTTTTGCCCAGTGTCCAGTTGTTAAAGGGTGGTGGTCTAGAAAGCTGACAGAATGTGTGTGTGGGTGTGTGTGTGTGTGTGTGTGTGTGTGTGTGTGGGGG
>JAPMOB010222657.1:0-19625 GCA_029875015.1 Lepomis gibbosus | reverse complement strand
CAGACACTGCTCATTAACATAATGTAGCAGTCTATTTTCAGTTAACTTTTAATTTCTACCATATAATCATTGATTTTATATCATTTGAAAACTACTAGTTAAATTACTAGTTATTTGTATTAAGTATTCTGCAGTTAGTTCTTCTTCTTCGGTATTGTAACTACTACCGTGTACCTTTTTGTAAAGTGTTACGAAAATAACAACTGATACGATGGTTGAATAAAAGCAATAAAAGCACAAGCACTGTTGAAAGCACCCACACACCCCCACAAAAATGAAGAGGAGTCAGAAGGCTTAGGGACTAGCTCTTCTCTGATATTGATTGGATATACACATATTCCACGGCAGCATGTGGGTGATGGAGCTGGTGCACTGTACCTTGCTGAGAACTCTAGCACATACTTGCTAAAACGAGTCTGGCAGAGCAGGACGAAAAAAAGCTTCTGTACATACAGCCTATCACACGCTAACGTCTGATTCTTTTAATTGACAGCAACAGTGGTAGAGTATTTTACATCTCATTTTTGTCTTTATTTAACATCTAATTCCATCAAAGGCCCCATGTCCCCCGCCTCTCTCTCTAACAGAAAATGTGATGCTTCCATCGCTGAATCAGGAGTCCACTCTGCCCTGCACAGCACAGTCACATTTCTAGGCCAGTCACTACTGTGATCAGCAAAAAAACCTAAATAAAACAAAGCAGGCGAGCAAACAAACAAACAGCATTCCCCTCCCTTCGCCTTTCAACTCTCCTCTACTCCCCTGGCTGGCAGTGAGAGCCGGAGAGGGGAACGGGCGAGCTGATATGGGGCTGAGCCCTGGCAGGGCCTCTGACAATGACCATATGGATCACAGGGGCACAGAAGCCTCAGCTTCCAACAGGACACACTGACATATGATATATACACATAGCTGTAGCCAAACTGTAGTAATGAGTAAACCACTTAGTGTCTATTAAATCTATGTTGGCAGAGGAAACAATACATTCCGTGAATCCTGCATTTCACCTCCATGTTGAAACAATAAGAGCAGATTCATTCTGTGAACATGATGCAAAGGTAAAGAACAACAGCTACTGAGTGGAGGCTTTTAAGAGAAGTGTAGGAGGTGGGATTCAACAAAGCTCAGCGTCCTGGGTCACAGTTACAGCAGCTCCCCATCACAGATCAAGCACTTCAGCTTTCATAATGGTGGCTCAGTTGTCAAAGTCTCCCCCTGCACGCTTACGTCAAAGTCTGACTGGCCTTTTCTCAGGCGCTCCGTCCTCACCCCCCTCTTACAGTGTATAAAAAGCAAACTTTTGTTAAAGTGCACATAAATATTGCAGTGCACCTTGTCCCCCTTGTTTCGTAGTGCATTTCCCATGATTCACCATCCTCTGTTTAACCCCATATTTTCATGGGTAAGGAACACTTTGTTTTTGGGTAAAGGTCTGCGTCGGGCATATGTGTGTGTGCTTGTAGAGTGTGTGTGTGTGTGTGTGGGAGAGAGACAGGCAAGCACAGAAGGGAAGATATGATGTAGGAGGTTTGCTAGCAGACAACTGAAATTAAATGATGTGCTCTGAATTTGTATGAGATCAGTAAAATGGAATGTTGGCATCTGAATCCTAATTACATTTTTGTAGCAGTTTGAAAAGCTGAAATCTGTTTCAGTGTCACTGGAAAATGGTTCAAATTTAGTGTTTTATACCGCACAAATGTTCAAATACCAAAGCACTGAGTGCAAAAACATTAAAATATTTTCTTGGCTGAAGATTGCAACAAATGTCCTTTTCCTCCACATGTTTATCAAAACACATTGACTTAACTAACAAGTTAATCTTTTACCTAAATATTTCTTCTCCTTTTGCTCGTGTGAAGCTATATTCATTTATTAATGTTAGCAAGCTATAGGGTGATTTACTTAATGGCAAAAATCACTGACAAGAACAAGTAGCTGCTGCTCTAGTCCTTGTAAATCCTAAAAATCTTTGAGTAACAAATTGTGGATTTAGACTGCTGAATTTGCAAATCTGTATCACATGTAACAGCCCTAAACTATTTTCAGTTAAACAAAATTGGTAGACATTATGGGTTCCTTGTACAAAGCCTGGTAGCTCTTCAACATGTTTGACAATTGTCAAAGCTCTTTAAGATTATGGAGAAACTACACACAACTGAAACGTATTGCCTGAACCTTTTCTTGGCAGGAAATACAGATCACATACATGAGAGTAAAGGTTATGGACCTCATTTTTCACACACTCCACTTCTGGTCTGGCACCTGACTGTAGCTGTTCTACATTTGGACTGGAACCTGAGTCCACAAAACTCATGTAGAGCTGTTGACATTGTTACCATCAGAGCTCACTGTGTCAAAATAGGATAAATTGCTGTGCATAGTTTCAAAGAACACAGGAAATGGCAAAAGTCAATCAAAATATCTTGCAGTAGGTTTAAGCACAGAAGTATATTTAAAGCTACACTACGTAAAAATACAATACTGGCAGCCAAGGTTACTACTACTGTTTGTGGTGTTGGTTGAGTCATTTATGTGACCACTTACAACGGTTTCCTAAAGTGTAGAGTGCGTCTTGAGAAAGTTGGAAGCACCAACATTAAGCCGCGTTTCGACCAATAAAACTCTTTCGATCTCTTTTCAAGGAAGTAAAAGGTTCCTTCAGCCCATTGTTGTTCCCGTTTCCACTGTGGTCTAAAGACCTGCGAAGCAAATTAACCAGTTGACATAGGCTGTAGACCTATACGCCATACAAAGCGATGCACAGGCATCATTATTTAGTAACCACTATCCATGGGCAAAATTTATAATGAACATCAGATTTGACTGGTATACAATGAAAAACTATAGGCTATGTGTGACCATGAAAACATATTTTTTGTGTGGGAGTATAATGAAGAGAAACGCAATAATGTTCGGAACAATTTGACAACAAACAGGATAAAGCCATCAAGTTCTTAAAATAACTACAGCACAGAGAAAGCACCAAAAAAATAAAATTGTGACAGTTTAGAAAGTTATTAAAAAATTTCCAGCTGACAAGAGCTGCAGATCAGCTGCAGCACTCTGTGTCCGCCTGAGCATCGGAGGAACGTTATTTTTTAAGGGGCTTTTTTACCTGCTGTAATCACCTGTTCGCTGTAAACACAATGCTGCACGCTGGCTGCTGTTTCCGAGCAATACATTTAATGCAGACGTATGATCTCTGGTGGCTGATGTACGAAGTTAGGCGGACATTGGTGAGATTTGTGTGTGCTATCTGACTGTTGATTGTGATTTATTGGTTTGCAAACAATGGACAAGAGAGGAGCAGTCATAGAAAAACAGCCGACACGCTCGATATAAAGCCAGTAGCCTCTATTCACCCATGCAGAAATTCACTGCAAGACAAGCCCCCTCCCACCCCCCCAAAAGTACCGGTACTTTCGGAAAGTACTACCCCTCGAGCAGGGACTTTTTTGGGGGGTAAAATAAAGACCGTAGGACTAAATTTAGACTCTGGTCCCTACAGTGGAAACGCAGTGAGTTCCTTCAAAAGTTCCTAGTTCCTGGGTATAGTTCCTTTAGTCAAAACGCAGCTTTAGAAATTTTGCATCTCCTGTTGGTTTAGTATCCTATGAAGCAATCAACATTTGGCGAGATGGCTGAACGTGAGTACACTGTGTGCAGTTTGCTGATTTATATAACATGTTTCCTTGGCGCTTCAAACATTTAAAAGCAGATCTTTTGTAAGGTTGTGGCTCTATATGAGGGAGATGCAATAATGTTTCTAACAAAATCATAACACATTTGGAGCACTTGTCTGTAACAGGTTGAAAAACACTGCACGTGGTTTAGTTGAATACAGGGTATGAGCTACAGAACAGACTGATTTCAAAAAGTAATGTTTTACCCTCCAACTGAATTTTGAAAACGCTTCTTTGGGTAAGTGTGGGAGAGAGGGAGGGACAGCGTCAAGGGGAAGGGTGCTCAGATGAAATTTAATCTGATTCCAGGGTACTGTTGAAGCGTAAAATGATATTAGGAGTATTGTGACATCACAGTTGCGCTGACATCACTGGTGGGGTGGGGCTAGACAATGAAATAAATACGTGTTTTACTATTTTGGTCCTATATTATATTCTTTCAGAATGTTGTGTGTTAATTGGTAATATACAGTGCTGTGGAAAATAATTTCCCTCTGGGGACAATAAAGATGTCTAAAGACTAAAGAACTCTTGATAGTATCTGTTCTCTCATTAATATCTATTGAGCTCTTACTAGTATCTATTGTTGTTCATAGATCTCTCGCTTTACTGATGCATTTATGTTGTTCCCCAAATGTAAGTCGCTTTGGATAAAGGCGTCTGCCAAATGAGTAAATGTAAATGTTAATATGAGAATCAGGAAATCAAGAAACCTTGAAGCCTGTAGTCTTGGATTACTGCAAGAAAGACAAACACATCAAAGACATGCAGAGGGCTAGAGCTGTCACATCTAACAGCAACAAGTACCACTGCTCCTTTAAAGTTGCAAACAAAATGCACAGTGTGGACAGAAATCTGTCAACTATCCCACACCTGGGATGTTGTCCTAATCTGCCAGGCAACAACAGACGTCATCATCTTGACACTTCTGGCAAGACAGAAATATGATCAAATGTCCAACAGTCTATTGCCACCTGTGATGTGAAAATGCTCTATAGCCAAAATTGTGAACAGTCTATTAATAAGAAAATGCTCACGACAAAGCACTGCTTTCACGATGTCCTTATTTCTCAAGGTCATGGTTGCTTGGCTCTTATAGCTTTTCTCAATTCTTAATTTTCTTTTGAATGCAACTCTCTGTAACTGTGAGCTTTAACATGTTACTGACCTGGAATATGTTTTTCTCGTCATAAGGACAACCCCAAGTTGGGGATCTGACACTTGACACTTGCAGTCATTACATGTCACTGCAACTGTAGGTGTAATGAAAATGCCATACATCCTGGCCCTATATGCTAAGTGTACTTTCATTCAGGTCACATATTTCTTGCCTTTTTATTCCAAGACAAGGTCACAGATAAATCTCTCTTAATCTGATAAGAATATTCCAGTTTTTAGATGGAGCCTTTCAAGATCACAGTAGGGGATCCAGCTCAAGACATTTGGACATGGAACACATGTAAATCCCATCCGTTAATACTCTGGTTTGCTGTTACAGGAATGGCAAATCAAATCCGGCCGGAAAAAATCTCATCAGACAGATGTACAAACCAATGACACCATTAAATCAATGTGACTGTAAAAGACACACACACACACACACACGCACGCACAAATACTTCTGATCAAGGGCTGAAGGCTTTCAAGTTGTAATCACATCGACATGGAACGCCCACAGTGCCTGTGCATTCATTTAAAACACCACTGCCACTACAGAGGTCTGTTATAAACAATAGGTCTGGCAAAGCATTTTGGACCAAATCTTGATGCTAATAAATAAAGTAAAATCCATTTAATATTTAAAGCTAATCATAGCCACAGAGCTGGAGAACACACAAAGACAGATTGGAGCCCGCAGGGGAAGAGGGAGCTTTCTGACTGAAGCTCCCAGTAGACTGAGGTCTCTACTTTTCTCAGATTTAAATTCAAAAGCTCTTGTTTTAAAGAATGTTCTTGTAATCCCAACTGGAATCATCCACAATTATCCAAGCAAGCTCTTGACAAAAGCAGCAACAATCGTTTAGTAAATAGAGGGGGGCAAAAAATTAATATGGTAACATTATGTCTTTGGGTGTCTAATGATTACCTCACACATACATGAAATGTTCATGGCTACAGAAGCCATTTAAAAATGTCAATGATTCCGCTATAAAAAACCTACTCTGATAATTCTGAATGACTGTGCAAGGTTATTGCTTTTCATCGTGCTGGCATCCAAATACACGGGTTGTTATGAAAGCTATAAGATAATAGACATGTGCGATTGGGCGTGTGTGATTACTGCCCTGCTCTCCGGCTTTGTATAGGTAGTGGGGGAGGGGTAGCGTTCACATTTCCCACCCAAGGATGAGCAACGGTGACTGAGGAAAGCGGGGAAGGCGGGGGTGGTGGAGGGTGAGCATCTTCATCCATGCCGCACCATCTAGCCTGTTCATAGGAAGAGGGGCGCATATTGGCCTTCACATGTCTGTTTTAAGAGATGGAGGGACAGATGCTTGTCCACAGTGTCAGGGCCTCGCTTGCTTTTTTCTCTCTGACAGCACCACCAACTGCCTCCTCTTACATAACCCCCTCCCCCTCTCCAGGCCCACTGCCTGCCTTTATTGGCTTATTTCTCTCTTTTTCAACCTAAGCATGTTCGCCCCACTGACTTCTGCTTTCCTCCCAAAATCATCCATCGCTGATACGTCGTCTTTCATTCCATCTCTTATAATTCCAATGTAGATAATCCTGGACAAAAGCCATGAATGCCAGGTTGGATATTTTCTTTACAGAGTTTTTGTGTGGTGCACATTCGCATGATACAGCAAGGGAGCAAGGATCCTTTGAAAGGATAGGACCAGATATGATTCTACAGAGTGGTTTATTCATTAATGGTGCAAACATAAGATCCCTACATGAATCACTAATTAGTTTCACTGTAAGTTGAATATTGAATAAATATGCAAGAAATGAGCAGTAGAAAAGATAAGGTGTTAATACTGATGGAGAGTACAATTTCCATGTAAGCAACAAATGCTTACATAATCACATCTGCTGTGAGCTTTTAAATGTGTGAAACATAAAATAAGTTTGATTCATCTGGATGCACTTGAGGCTTGCAATAGATTTTAATGCAACATGAACCAAGAGAAAGTGTGAATCCCTAAAATCGCTCATTGGCTGTAGTAACCTGCAAATATCAGCCAGGTTGCGGCTCATATGTGGGCTCAGCTCAGGCGGATTTCTTGCACTCTGCCACTGAAATTTCAGCCTCCATTTTACCCCTGTGCTTCTTCTAACCTTCCTCCTTCCAGTTGCCTGACATTTTTCCCATAAACACGGACATCAAACACAAACAGAGGAACTACAAAATGCAGTGGCTTCACTTGCCGCAAATACGAGACTACACAGACACATACTCATGCACAGCAATAACCATTCCTTGAATCTCATGCTCACCAAGCTGCCCTTCCCCCACCCAAGCTCACGCTCGTGCTCACATACATGCACCTTGCTTAATTAAAGACTGTGCTTCTGAAGCTGTTCTGACCTTTTATCAACTGTAATTTATAAATACATGTAAATAAAGGGAGCTAATAGAAGCCAAATGGAGCGCATGTAAAGAGGCGGTTTCATTCACACCGTGGAGCATGTATGACAGGCAGCGTTTAGACACAGATTACTGCTGATTCTCTATTTTTTCTGACAACACATTTATTAAACTGTGATTCGTTTGAGCAAAATGACATGCTTCAAAACAGAGGCCAAATAAGAATGGAACTGCTATTAGAGATCAATTTCATAATCTCTTCTCTTACTCTGAGCTTATGAGACACAATCCTACAATTAGTTGATCTCTGAGAAATTCATTTCTTACATATAATTTCTTAGTCAGTCTGTAAAGTTAGAGTTAGCAGCTTGAGAGACAACAAAAATTTAATTTAGTACTGCTTCAATGAATGAAAATGCACCATTTTTTTGGCCTATGGTAACTGCATCAGCCTAAGCCTTTGACGACATACACTCGGTGTGTTAAATCTATAAGCATTAGTCATCTGCATCAAACATAAAGATCATCTCCATGTGTGTGCAGTGGAACTGGATCAGTCCTGTTCTGTTCTTCTTCTTCTACTTCCAATAGAGGAACCACAGTCAACAAATGGGAAATGGAGGGCTTGAGATGAATACTAAATATGAATTCTCTCGCATAAGCCGACAGGCTCAGCTGATACATGATAGCGTCTGTTTTACTACAGCAGCAGCTCATTTGAGCCCAGTCTCCCCTGCCAGGCCACACAGGCCTGAGCTATCTAGCAGAGTAAGAAAGATGAGTTACCTGGTCATACCACTCCCGGTTGGTACAGGTGCACTCGGGCCACCATCCTCCTTGTCCACTGGAGTTGTTGCCATTTACTTTGGGGCCACCCTTGGATTGGCCCTTTGGGTTGGGGCCTCCAGGGCCCCCACCAGACATAATCTTGCCCTTACTTCTCCCCAAAGTGCCCCCTCCTCCTCCCATGCTTCCACCTCCCCCTGAGGCTGGAGGGGGTAAGGTCTGGCCTCCCCCGTACCCAGGTGGGTATCCATAGGGCTCGGCCTGCCAGTCTCCGCCATACGATGGGGCGTCCATTCTACGTAGGGCAGCCATACGGGTCACCTCATAACATTCTGGGCACTTGCAGCAGTGGTGGTGTTTGTGCATGCTGGCTGTGTTGGCTGGGCTGACGCTGAGCTGAGCGGCGTGGCACTCTGTCTCTGCTGCCTCGTCAGATCTCACACAGCACGCTGTGATCGGCTCACAGAGCGCTAATGCAGATGGAAATAACACTAATCACAGGAATTTCTACAGATTTTCCCTTTTCGTCAAATCCTTTCACTCTCCGCTTTATTCCTCTTGGATGTAGAAAAAAAGAAAGAAAGAGAGGGACGGGAAGCAGCAACAGGAAAACAAAAATACAAAATGGGCACGTAGTCTTTGTCCTCTTGACGTAGAAGATCAAAGGAAATATTCAAAATATTGTATACGACCACACAATCAGAGACCAGCCCCGATGATAGAAATTTCCTCTTGCTTCTCTTGGTTCACAGTGATGCGCATATAAATTCATAGATATATATATATATATATTCTTTTGTTTATATATCATATATATTTACACACACAAATACATATAAAAATATTAATATAAACAGACAAGCACAAATACAGATATGTACAGGGATAAATGTATATATATAAATATCTATATGCGTGTGTACAAATATATATATAGATATATAAACAATATGTATAAATAAATGATATCCGCAGATGAAAATCTTCCTCTCTTAATTCTTGGTATCTTCCCGTTCAGTCAAAATCTCACGTTTTTCCTCCTGCGTTGAAAAGCGTTGTCTTTCTCTCTGTCTCTTTTCTCAGCCTGCAGAGAGGAGCTGAGCACTGGAACGCCCACAGTGCCTCTCAGCCAGTTTGCCCTAGATGTGGATTATTCAGAGGATGCGAGCAAGCAAGAGGGAGATGGAGAGAGAGAGAGAGAAAGAGACGCATGGAGGGAGGGGGAGCAGTACGTAGCAGCATCCCTCTAGCACCTCAGCCCTGACAGCCACAGCCAATCAACTGGCAGCGCTGCCATCAGCAGCAGCAGCACCAACAGGACTGAGCGCTTCACTAGCGGCTCTTAAAGGGGCCATACCACCTAAACCTCATTGCTGCCTGCCTTGGATGAAGAGGTGGTTGCTTCACAAATCAAGGCACAATAAAAACATTGCAATGGGCTATTTTCTCAAAAAAAAAAAAAAAAGGTCAGGAAACCATAATCTGCAATCTGCCAATGCCGACCCTCGACCCTGATCCACTAATTATGAGTCTAATCCATGTTTTTCATTAGACCAATGCAGTCCAATTCCAACTTCCAGTTAGCACCCCTGTCCCTCCAACTGGTCACTGGTCAGCTCCACGGTCATCTCTAGTTCAGCTGCAGACTCAACAGCTTTCTTGTGCTAGTGATTAGCAACCTCAGGCTCTGTGTCACAGCACGCTTCTGTAAATAATCTCACAATGGAAGCAGGTGCAGCAGATGAAAATCCTTTTTCTCCTGTGTATCACTAGACCTGCCACTCAACAGAGGATGCCTTTGAATGGCGCTGCATTACTTTACATCATTCTCTATCCCTCTTCCTTTCTGAGTATTACTACTGAGGAGAAGCAGCATTGAATGATCTTATTTTTTGTTAAGTCCTGCCCATGTGCCGGATCGGGTCAAAATAAGCACAGTGAGAGAAAACCGCTCTCCTGAAGCCTCGTTGAAGAACCATAGGGGAAATATTTTATGTTCACAATGATGACATCAACACATGTGTACGAAACCAACAAGATTACACGCTTGGGCTCTCGAGTGGGTGGTGGAAGAGATTGAAAGTGAGAATATGTGTGAGGGGGAAAACAGAGGAAGAAGGAGAGACTATATGGCTTTCTTGTATCTGTGGCAGTTATATTTTCAGTAATGCGATAGGATAGCCTGTGAACCATTTTGCATGCATACGAATATGTGGGTTGATCACAGCTAGATATAAAACATCCTGACACAGAGGGTGAAGGTTTATTTTAGCAAAGAACTAAGAGGGGATGTTACAGTGTCGCCATTAAAGCCCTGCATATATGCATTATTAATGAAATGTGACGGGGAACGGAGCTGGGTGTGTCTGCATGGGGGAAGAGAGTACATTTGTACATAGTCTGCATGTTACAGCGCTCCTACATGAATGGTAGGGTCTTTTCAGTTTTGACTAACATAAGACATAGTGCCTTTAAATTATGTCAGTTAATGTGCATCTCTGCAAGGATTTTAGGGCGAAGGCACACTGCACTGTAATGCAGACCTACCAGGAGGCACACACAGCAGGCTCAGCCGCACTAAATTACATGCAACAGTAACTATCTTCATTTTTATGATTTTTCTTTCACTGTAATCTATAGAGATTTTACAACCAAAGAGCAAAAAGAGGAGAAACATGGGCATTTTTAAGCAGAGACTAGAGACCACTGAATGCTTCCAGTTACACTGTCGGATGCAGCCACAAAACCTGCTGAAGCCAATCAGAGCGGTGAGGCGGGGCCTCGAGGCAGCGGCTTGAAAGGACGATGTAAGCATATCGATAACAGCACACATGACCAAGCACATGTTGCGACCATCCTTCCCTAGCTTCGCTCTGTCTCTTTATAAACTGTCCACATCACATTTACCACTCAGCGTAGTCAGAGGGTTTGCAGTAAAACACACAAACACACACACATACACACACACACACACCCACACACACACACACACACACAGTCTGTATGGCACAGAAAATGAGGGAATGGCAAGTAGGATACACATAATAAAAGGCAGGAGAGATGGACAGAAAAAAATCCCCAGCACTGAATCGACACAGATATGTCATCTGTATGTGCGAGCGAGCGAGCGAGAACACACACATTTGCAATATGACCTGTGTTTGTAGACATAATTAATACCTCTGGGGAAAGAAACCTCTACCTTTAAATATTACATAATATCAAATATATTTTAAAAATGTGTAGCTTTTTTCAGAGCCAATCAATCGCTGTTTTTCTGTATCAGGAGGATAGCAGGAAGAAGACTACAGGAAGTTAATATGTACTAATCAAATAAGAGCTATTACAGAGGACACAAAAGGTCTTGAAGGTTAATGTTGCATTGGTATACATGTCTTGTAAAACATGTCATTATTTTAAACATACTTTTGAGGATGAAGACGTCTAGATTTTCTGTTTTGATCTTTCCTTTGTGTTTTAATCACTCAAGAAATGTAATGCTCCTTAACGCTTTCTGCTTCAGTAAACATTTCATTTGAGTCCTGATAATGTGAAATCTAGGCAATTGTAAGCTTATACACGTGGCAGAAAATCCACATTAATACAATATAGTGTAATCAAATACCATCCCCCTGCAATAAATGCAACCTTTGTGCAGATTATGTTAAATCTGTTGAGTTTGTTGCCTAAATTTTGGTTGGACTCACAATATTTTTTGAGGGTGTTGTTTGCAGTGTCCTTGTATTAGATTACATGTTACTGTCAAATTTAATCTGCAGTTTATAACGTAATAAAGCCTTCACCTATATGAGATTATTTTTCCAATTTGTGACACAGTGTCAAGCAGGAAAGGCGATTTTCAGTTACTGGTATTTCTTTAGTGGCTAGACATTAATACCAGACATGGAAAAATGTAAAAACATCAAAGAAATTCAGCAGTCTTTTAGTTCACCTTGAAAAATGTTAGACTCTCAATGAATAGTGAAAAACATTTTTGGCATAATTATTGAAACAACTGATTACCACAAACCTGTAATTACACTCTGACTCTTCTCCACATGTAATAACTAGTCCCATGACACTATGGCAATATTATGGATACAATATTAAAAAATTTATAAAAAAGTCAGACATTCACCTGTCACATAACCAATATACACGTGTATATACAGTACGTGTATACACACGAGTGACTAATGTTTGTGTGAGTGTGCTGTTCCCAATTAAACAGCTTGGACTGGAAATACATGGATCAACAGCATTAGGTGATTTATCCTGTGAAATGAAAGCGGTAACCTCTGACCTTCTGTTGACAAATGAAAACGAGGGACCTGTGATTTATGGCATAAACGGGGAAATTATCCAGGGCTTTTGAACAGTATTACTTCACCACATCCCCCTTTACAGCTCCCCCCTAACACTCAGCATCAGCTCAGCATCAGCCTGCTCAGCTCTTGTTACATAAACCCACCTGGACACCCTTTAACAAACATACACAGACGCATGCTATCGTAATGAGCGTTACAACCCCCAATCACTGCACAGACCATGTACTGAGCTTTTCAGTCATTTCTAGGCATTTCTCAGGGAAGCTATGTGACTACTCCTTCATCACCTGACCGGATGCAGCACCATAAAAGGGCAGTCGGTAGTGAGGCAGTCTTAAAGAGGTAGCTCCATATCAACACGTACTCAGCTTCTCTACTGTAGCCTTAACTAAGAGCAAGAGGGAGTGAGGAAACAAATCTTATGAATCTCACTCAGGCATCATTACATCTCAGTAGAATCAACTTGTTTTTTCCATAAAAAACACCAGATATTGAAAGGAATACATCCCCGAATATTGGGGAATCTTTACAGTTAATGCTTCCACTGCTCAATGAATCATAGCTTTGTAAAGTGTGAATGTGCAGAATGGGAGGCAGTGTGCACTGCAAAGGCAGAGAGACCGCAAGACAGAAAGCCAGTCAGGCTGAGAGAGAATGAGAGATACTCATCAGTTTTGTACTGAAAGCCAATATAACCTGTCGAGGAGCCACCACGATGATCTCCCAGCGATGCAGATGTAGAAAACAAAGGCTACACGGCTAAGACTCCTATTAATAGGCCTCTGTGGCAGAGAACAGCTGCTCCAGCACACACACCAAACACAGCACCTCCAACTGATGAAATAATGAGAGAGAGAAGCATACACATGGAGAAAAATGAAAGAAGGAGTGGAGGGAAATGGGGGAGACAGGAAAAGAGAGACACAAGATGGCATTAATGCAAGACTTTTTCATAGTTGCATGGCTAAGAAACAGTCTTTGGCGTAGATTTTGTACATGCATTCAAAAACAGAGGCAGAGAGAAAGAGAGCTGGTGTGCAAGGAGGTGGTTAAGAGATTGGGTTGGAAACAGACAGGAAGGTGAGAGCTCTTGATAAATTATGATGAAGGAGCTGTAGGTCCACGACAGACGACGTAACTGAGGAGAAACGAAGCTAAGGTGCCCTGTGTGTGGGCAGAAATGTGATGACTAGAGGGGGCATTACTGAGGCATGGTGCTGAAGAGAAGGGGGGGAGTAAAAATAGAGAAGAAAATAGAGAGAAAACAACAAAGTGGTTATGTGGCCATGAGTGCATTGGAATTCAAAATAAACTCTGTGTAATTACCCGTTCACCTTGCCACAGAGAGCAATGCATCTGAAATTGGTGTGCTAGCTGAGTGTGCATCGTCACGAATGTGCTCAGTGCGTGTTTGGTGAAAAGACAGAGAGAGAGACAGAAAAAAACAACAAAGACACGAATTAAAAGAGGAACGAAAAAGACAGGATGAAAAACAGAGAAGCGAGGAGAGAGATAGATAGAGAGGGAAAGAGAGTCAGAGCAGTCTGTAGGGATGCAGGCGGGGGAGGAATGTGGTTTCCATGGCAACCTGAGGAAGGCTGAGCTCTGGGTGTCCGTTCCAGCTCTGCACTGCACCGGCCCTCGCCTCTCAGCCGCCTTGCTCTCTCTCTCTCTCTCTCTAGCCTCCCCCACTATATCCTTCTCTCTACACCCCCCACCCCACCCCCCAACGCCCCTCCTTTACTCCCTCCTTCTCGTTTCCTGTGCCTCCTCAGCTCCCTCCTTCATGTGATAGAGGGAGTCACACACACACACACACACACACACACATACACACACACAGCCAGCTCCATATTATCCACACCGAAGTAAACCTGTACTGTCACTGTATTCTCTGCAGACATTATCATACGAGCGTATTGAATCCATGTGCTTACAGCTTGCTTCACCCTCTCTTTTACCCCTTCCAAGCCGCCTCTGATCCCCCCCCACATTGCACTAGTTCTATGGCTCAGCTGAAAAGCCAACGCCTGTGGCCACTGAGCTGCCATGTGCCACTGGCCATGTTGTATTGGGGAGGGCATGTGAACACTAGGGCTTTTAACAATCCTGAGAAACACTGCTAGCATATGAGACACACCTGTATCATGAGAAAAGATTGTGCTTGCCCGTGTAAGCAGCAGGTTGACCACAACTTTTTTGGGAAATATGCTTATTTGCTTTCTTGCAGAGAGTCAGATGAGAAAATCGATACCACTCTCATGTCTCTGCGCTAAATATAAAGCTAGAGCCAGCAGGCAGTTAGCTTGCTTTAGCATAAAGACTGAAAAACAGGGGGATACATCTAGCCAACGGTAACAAAATCAGACTGCCAGCACCTCTAAAGCTCACTTATTAGCACATTATATTGCTTATCTTAGATTTCTTTCATTTGCACAAATGACAAATATCACACAACCCAACATAAAACCTACATTGTACTTTTGCGCTTCTTTTATGTGCAGATTAAAAAAACAAATTAATGTGGTAATTAGTGAGCTGCGGCGGAGCTGGAGAATATATTTTTGTTCCCTTTGGACCAGGGCAGGATTTTCACATATGAAGGCCATAGCTGCCGTGCCCCTGTGATTTATCGGTGAAGTGTATGAACTACACTGCAGACTGGAGTCTCTTAACAGTGACAAAGAGAGTTAGAACCACGTTACGCTTGTCTCCTCTTTGGAATGCCTGTCTCCTCGCTGTGTGGCATTATGATAAACTATGATGAACTGGTTTTGGGCTATATTTCTTGCCTGTGTCCAGGAGCTGTCTCTCCCTGTTCCATCTCCTCACAGTTTTCATGTTTTAGTTCCCATGTTGTTAATTGTTTAGTTGCTGTGGCTGCTTTGACATACAGTATGTTGGTGTTCGTGTTCAAGTTTGCTGTCTGCTAAGGTATAAAATGTTCTCAAATTTTTGTATATTGCATTCTCATATAAAAAAAAATTAAATATCACAAACCCTTTAGTATGACGTCATTATATAGACTTGTGTCAGCACCCCCAACTGTGATTGTTTTACAAGCTTTATGATTTGAGGAGCACTCACAATACAATCATCCTGAACCCTTAACATTTATAATTTCCCACCTTGTTGCCCTGGCATTTGGCCTTTATGCCCTCAAAGAATAGACAACGCCAAAGGCCAAGTGGCTTCACCCCTAATATTATGAAATTTTAGGCCTGCTTTGCACAGAGCCAAGCTGGATATCTCCTCTTGTTTCTAGTCTTTATGCTAAGGTGAGCTAATGGACAGATATAAGAGTGGTATTGATCTTCTCTCAGAAAAATCCAAGAGAGTAAAGCGTGTTTCCTAAAAGTTTGGGAAATTATCCTTTTAAATCTTTGATAACTGCAGATAGCAACAGTGAGAACATGGTAAAGAGCATAAACTAATACTTTAGGATTTAACTGCTGAAAAACTGAAGGTGAAGAAAGAGATGATAAAATATTTGAACAATGGCTGCATCACATAATTAATATGATAATAAAAGTATAAATCTGGGTGGCGCAGTATTGTATTGTAGTGGTTAGCACTGTCGCCTCACAGCAAGAAGGTCGTGGGTTCAAACCCCGGTTTCCCCGGAGTGGAGTTTGCATGTTCTCCCCATGTCCACATGGGTTCTCTCCGGGTGCTCCGACTTCCTCCCACCATCGGAAAGACGTGCAGGCTAGGTTAATTGGTGTCTCTAAAATTGTCCTAGGTGTGAAGGTGGTGGTGATGGAGCAGTGGATACAACGCCTGCCTTTGGTGTGAGAGACTCGGGCTTGCTGAGGCGTGCGACCTCTGAAATGTATAACAATTGTTAGTCGCTTTGGATAAAAGCTTCAGCTAAATGAATAAATGTTATTTAAATGAGTGTGAGCCTATGTGTCGCCCTGCAATGGATTGGTAACCTGTCCAGGGTGTAACCCGCCTTTCGCCCAATGTCTGCTGTGACCCTCTACGCAGGATAAGCGGTTGACGATGGATGGATGGATAAAAGTATAAATACTATTAATAATTACTATGGTCTATATGAGCGTAATAAATGTAAATAATCATTGCTGAAAACAAAATTAATTAATGTGTTAATTAATGAATGTTTGGCATGAAATATGAAAAATCACATTATTTGGGATGATTTCATCTGTTGGACTGCACTGTTCTTTAGTAGTTGTGTCAACATTACCAAAATGTCCCACACCTTTAAGAACAGAAACAAATGTTTCATGGTGCTAGGGCACTTCTGTCACAGAGAATGCGTAATCATCTCGTCATCAGGATCATTAGTATCTACTTCTATTGGCAGCAGCTGCCTTTTCTGATGCCTGAATAGAATCGCTGAGGAGAAGTTGTGTTTAGGAGACTCCCAGGAAACTGCTTTTGTTTTTTGCTTTGTTTTACTCACCTTTGGCATGTCGACGTGAGAGCGAGTAACCAAACCAGAAACTCGCTCCACTTTGTGAGGGCTCCTCCTGCAGGTCACTCGCACCCGAGACACACCCTCCTCCTCCTGGTCCTGTTAAAACAGTTAACAGTTTAAAACATTTTTTATTATTGTGCAAAAATAGTTTTCATCCATGTAGAGAGTCTTTATGAATTCTGAAAATACCTTCATAACAGAAAACTTAAACATGATACTAATGAGAGGCACAATCTGGGGCTTGTCTGTACTTCACTTAATATGAAGCTGGAACCAGCAGGCTAGCTGGGTTAGCTTAGTTTAGCATAAAAACAGTAAGCAGGAAAAAACATCTAACATGGCTCTGTCACAGGTACACAAATCTGCCTACCAGCACCTGATGTTCCTTGATTAACACATTATATATTATTTGTTTTTGCGAACAAATTTAAGTTTAAAAATGAAAATTTGTGATTTTACAGTGGGGGTACATACTACAATCACCTCTTGCTCTTTCACAGTGACCTCCTGGAGCCTTGCCAATACTGTAGGAAGTCACTAAACAGAGCCATGCTAGCTGTTTCCCTTGTTTCCAGTCTTTATGCTAAGTTAAACTAATCAGACTAACCAGACTCCAGCTCATATTTTATGACTTATGAAACTCAGCTAATATAAAACAGCAACAAACTTGCAACTAAAACTGAAGTGAAACCAACACTCTACTGACTATGGACAGCGATACACAGAGTCTACAGTACCTTAAAATCACTGAGATCATTCCCAGAGTTTGAACAACACAGACCCTTAACTAACAGCAGAGGGCAGCCTTTAGAGCAGGCAATCACTGGTACAAAGCTCCAAAAAAATTACCACAAAGCTGATACCTTTAAATTAAGATGTAAGCTTAAGTTCCAGTTGAAAAAACATGTGTTTATATAACTACACACAAAGCCCTAAGCATGCAAGCTGCTGCACCTGCTATTACTGCAAAATCCAACCTTCAAAATTACATAGACGTCAAGTTTACAGTATTTTCACAGCATGCTCTTTATTTTTGCACTTGTATGGATATATACGATGTGTTATTCCAGAGACGCTAAGTGAGTTTCTCCTTGACGGATCCATTCCCACATGGCAGCGCTGACAGGCAGGTCAACTGACACTGCCAGAGTTGCACTCTCCCAGCTGCCTGCTCTGTCTAATAGTGGCAGCTATGAGTATGCCCTTTGCACTGCACACGCACACACACACTTACATACGTACATACACATGCAAACGTGTGCAGATATATTTGAAATGAGTCCATCAATTAATAAGTCAGATAATATTTAAATTTCAGTTGCACAGTTTCCTGATGACCATTACTTTCTTAGTTATTTCATGATTACTAAACTATCATAAATTAAAAACATATTACATCAAAATGTTCTCGCAATCAAAAATAATTACTTTTTATTTATGAAATCAATTAGACTAAAAAACAGCTTCTTCTCTCATGGTGTCTTTCATTTCTTTTCCAAAAGTAGCTATTCGCGCTCACCTGCTTCTCTGCACCAAATCAGGGAATTTGCAGACTCATTTATTTTCCCTCCCATCCTCCACTCAGGTGACAGCATGGCTAGAATACTGATGAGCACCTCACTGTGTGTCCATTAAGCAGCTCTCACTCACTCTCAAACTTCCCCTGCTCTCTCTCCAGGACTGTGCATGGGCCCTATAAGCAGCTGGGATCCAGCAAGGGAAGGATCAGGACCCATGCTGCACTGAATTACAAGCCAGACAGGGTTGATCACAGGGAGCACTGAGAGGAGCTTAGGACGGCAGAATAAAGTTCAAGCCACACAGTCATAGTTTGTGTTTTAGGTCCTCTACTATGCCAGTGACACATTATGAACACATGGCACTGCACTAGACCTCATGTGTTTCAGCAACAAGGAAGTGCACTGACTTAACTTCCTGTCTACACCTGAAGTGGGAATATGTTAAATTATATATATTAACATCTGCAGTTTGTGATCCCCTTTACTGGCATTTTATCAAATATTTAATAATATAAGAAGGAGACCGGTTTCATTCTACAGTAGTCTAGTACAGTTGCTAATTAGCTAAGGTATCCCACACAGTTTTGGGACCAGCTAATCCTGGTGATGTGATAGAATTATGTTTTATTATGTGTTCATAATAATACGATATCATAACAGCGACAGTGGAGGCTCATTTGGTTGGTTACTATACTACACAGTCTATTTTTTCATGACATGGGGATATCATTGTGTAACAACCTAATCATTGCAAATTATATTATGAATAAAATATACACTATATTATATATAAAATATACTCTATAAGGTGTCTTTTAATTCGTGTTGATAAATCAGATTCCTGGCCAACAAAGTAAAAGCAAATGCAAACAACAGTAACTAATAATACTGATAAAAGTAATGATATGGTTATAATTATATGGAAGGTAGTTATACAGTGAGGAAAATAAGTTAGAAATCATGGAGGGGTCCGGAATTGCATGTCCACTGTGAGAGACATAATCTAAAAAAAAAATCCAGAAATCACAATGTATGATTTTTTAACTATTTATTTGTATGATANAGCTGCAAATAAGTATTTGAACACCTGAGAAAATCAATGTTAATATT
This sequence comes from Lepomis gibbosus, assembly GCA_029875015.1. NCBI lineage: Eukaryota > Metazoa > Chordata > Actinopteri > Centrarchiformes > Centrarchidae > Lepomis > Lepomis gibbosus. Next base: position 219 of record JAPMOB010222657.1, on the reverse strand, counting down.
TGGTACATTAGCCTTTGTTTGCAATTACAGAGGTCAAACGTTTCCTGTAGTTTTTCACCAGGTTTGCCCACTCCTCCACACAGATCTTCTCTAGATCAGTCAGGTTTCTGGGCTGTCGCTGAGAAACACAGAGTTTGAACTCCCTCCAAAGATTCTCTATTGGGTTTAGGTCTGGAGACTGGCTAGGCCACGCCAGAACCTTGATATGCTTCTTACAGA
>JAPMOB010222652.1:0-12254 GCA_029875015.1 Lepomis gibbosus | reverse complement strand
CCCCCTCCCTTCTCTCCTTCTCTGTCTTGTCTCAGTGGGATCAGATCTGGCTTTATGTGTTGGACTTTCTGCACGAATGAAGGGCCTCGCACAGAGTGATGCAGAAATAAATAGGCGAGACCAATGTAGGACTGTCTGCCGATTGATTTTCAGAGGCGATCCTTGTATCATCCTTGGCTCTGATATCCTATCTGTCTCCATGTCGGCCCCCAGATACCCATCTGAGATGAAAAACCCAGACACAGTGCCATGTAATAGTGCTTTGAACCCAGGGCACTGGGGCTTTTCAATCATAACCCAGATGGAATGAATGCCCTTGCACACAGCAAAGAAGTGTCAGCATTATTTATCCTCTCACCAATGTTTCTTTCATGCCTTTGGAATTGAAAAATAAATGGGCACTTTTTTTGTATTATTTCTTTAATATGAAATCACATCACCTCAGTGTGTCAAGACGCGCTTTTGAAGTAGCGAGGTGAACTTTTTTTTGAAGAAATCCTCAGAAGTTCACCTTCATGGCCGTCTTTGTAGTTTCACAGGAGACTTTCAGTCATTGTTGAGTGTTATTATCAAATTTCAGCCCAGCTCTGAAAACAGATCATTCACTGCGGCGCTATTTGTGACAAGTGAAAATAGGCCAGTGTTCCTAAATGTCACTAAAGACCTGGTTCTGTATTGGCAAACCTTATTTCTTCCTGCTCAAAATGGACTTCAGACACAATGTAACAGCTTAGATTAAATTGGATAACAGCTTGAATCAAAGTTTGAGCGAGCGCCAACAAATTAAATGAACTCACATTAGGCGTGCATTCATAGCCAACAAAATTACTTTTGGTTATTCAGCAGAGGCCACTATAGAAATATTGAATCATGGAAATAGCAAAACATAAAAGCCTTTACTTTCAGAGAATGTGTATGAGTCTCTTTATTGGCCTAGATTGCAGTGCAGTTAGGGCATGACGGTTAAGCCTTGCCTCACTCTCCATTGCAACTTTGAAGTTGGGTCAGGAATACTTGCCCCTGTGTTTGGCTGGGTAGGAGCACAATATTGCTTCGCCTCCCAGTGTCTTAACTTTCAGAGACATTGGGAGTCGGGGAGCGCTGTGCCCCATGCCACCAGCCTAATGCGGGGCCATGTGGACTGATTTTGTGGGAAATCTTTGAAATGGTAATACGGTTGAGGGAAGCATCCATCTTTTTCTCTGCGAGAGTGAAGGGAGGAGAAGGGGGAGAGGGGGGTTTCGGAAGCAGCGCTCTAGGTCAGATATGTAATGATGGGCTGGGATGAGCTGGGGTTTGCCGGAGGATTACCGTCTGTCTTCGTAGCTAACACAGCTCTCCAAGGCCAATGTTTCAATCCCCACAGAGCAGATTTGCTCCCACTGTCAATATTAAAATAGAAGGACAGCATGTGAACTAAAAAAAAAATAAGCACTCGGTGTGATGGGTTGTGTGTGTGCAGCAAAATCCACTGACCAAGAGAAAAGCAAACAATTCACTGTTTTGATCTCTGTGGTGGTACCTAAGCTATTGTACCAACTGTGACCTGCATTAATATTATCTGAAATTCATGTGGTATTACCATTTCATAAATACCCTGTGATTGAATCAGAGCTGAATCATATCCATGTGTTTGTTTTGCTCTTTTCTTCCCTCTTTGTGCTTCTGTCCTACAGAAAAGCTTTAGTGTATAAACATATTCTGGTTTTAACAGGAAAGCAGTGAAAACAACATTTCAGTTACACAAATTGTTCTTTTTGTAGATTTCTTTTCCATTACAATTCTCGTTTATTGGAAAATGTGTATAGACAATGCAACATTACAGTGTTAACAGTGTTTAAATTACTGGAATTCATGGCAATAATTAAAGGCTTCAGTTCAGTTTAATTACAAACTACATTTTTTTCTAGTTATTCTTGGTGATATCTTTTCATATAGATTGTTTCAGCTGTATTTCTTGAGCTTTTGAGATGTCCACTGCTAAGACTTCTTTCATCACCCCAAAAAATCCCATGTCAATGATCATTTTGGTTTATTTCAAGCTAAGTCTTATCTTTTAGTTCTGGCCATCATTTTTGTCACTTATACTTAAATTAAAGCAATTAAACATTGCTCTGAATTTCATTTTCATTGGGTGCCGTTCACCATGCAGTGTACAGGGGGAGCGAGGACCGATCAACTACTCCCAAACGGCTGCTGGGCATCCTGATGAATTTCTGACATGACCGAAATTTTGGTCGTCCGCCATCAGGCTCTCTCAAAGTTAAAGTAGAGCCACGAGTTGATTCCCCACTGCGGCTGCTTGAAGTGATAATAGTAATGAACTTAACAAATCTAGACAGTAAAACACAGCTAGCTTTCCTCCAATTCTCTCTGCAAAACAGACAAGCCATACTGTCCACGTCTTCCTAGCCACTTGCAAGTCCATATACACCAAGATTCTTTTCAATAATACATTTCAGCACGCATGACGCAGCACAGATGATAGAGAAAGCTCACACTAAAATACATTTTGGATGATTGGATTGCAATTCGATGGAGCCTGACCACATGAAAATACAGGTGGAAATGCACCCAAGATGCGTTGAGGACAGGTTCTGATCCGATCGCCCAAGCCAGTTATGGAGGGGGTCAGGGACACACTGTGACCACATTAAACACAAGTGTAAATGCAATTGTGTTGTCAAACCAAAATGTGTGAAATACGTACCGGTCGCAGTCTTCCTCAAGTAAAATTAGGAGTCCATTGGTGCATAAAGACAGTGTGCCCATACAGTATTGTGCATAAACACACTTAAAGACTGCCTTTCATTTGACATGTTAAATTTTTTGGTGAACGGTAAACTGAATGTATCCGTTTGTGAATGTGAAGTCACGCACTGTTGGAGATAAACAGTTTAACAATTAATGGAGCCTGTCGTTTCTGAGTTTAAATACGAACCCAAAATCAATTCATATATATAAAATATATACTAATACACTAAAATAAGCTCAAAATTAACATTCTGTTGTCATATGTCATATTATCATCATCATGGCTCAAGTTTTTTATTCATTTAATTAGTTTGCTGGTGTAGATAGGCACAAACATATACAGTTCAGTAGTTGTTACGAAAGATGTCTCACTCTGACAGCTGCATCTAGGTCGTCATGCAGATCTCTGTCAAGGATCATCCTCTTTTGCAGCAACATCACCTACTGTTTAATATTCTCTTGTCCATCTCCATTACTGTCATGTCCCCTTGTCCGCCTTCCATCACAGACCCCTTTTGCTTTTATAAAGATTCTCTATTTTTTTCTGTCACAGTACCGCACTGCTCTGATGGCAGATGTATTCATGTGTTCCAATTGTTTCTGGTTCCCTAATACGACGACTGACACTGCTCAACATGTTCTTGCCTGTTGATTTGTGACAGCAGGACTTGAAGCTCCACATTGCAAAATTCTTCTTTTTCCTCTGGAGAAATATTTTTGTGAATGAAACTTGCCCACAGATAGGCTTATAAAGCAAAGAGACATTAAAAGCTCACCTACTTACTCACACGCCGGGGGTTTCTTTAGGTTGAGGCAAGTGATCATTTAAGTGAGTTTTCTGAATTGGAGCAGTCACAAGCAAGCAAACCGGCCTGAAAAAAAAGAGGTATAGGATGAGAATACGAAAATGTTCTTTTGTGGGGCCCACTGTCTCTGGATAAGACATCTTGATGTTGAGTCTATTAAATGTTGGTTTTCATTGTTTTCAGCACCACAAATGAAATTCCATTTACCTCTATTGTTGAATTCCAATCTCAAAACGAAATAACACTGCACATATCCGTTGTACTGTGAACATTTGCACGTTCCTTAGTCAATATTCAATCCTCCTTATTTAAACACTGTTGAAAACACTCTTGACTTTTGCAATACTTCTTTTTTATTTATTTTTTTCTACTGTGTATATTGTTACTATAATGCATCAAAATACCATGGCAAATTTCTTGTATGTGAAAAGCTACTTGGCAAAAAACCTGTTTGTGATTCTGAAATGAAATCAAAACGGTCTGCACGGCCAGATACAACCAACAAAGTCATTGTGGGTAAAGTGACCCTTCGACCCAAGCTGATCATGGACTGGACTAAAACATCAACAGTTCTGCCCTGCAGCAACAGGTTCCCTATTTATTGATGTGTGTGAACAATGTCTGAGGTGGCTGAACCTTTGACCGTCGCATGGTCTCAGCGGGACGTCGAAGACAACAAGATGGTTATAAGTTGTCTTACAGCAACAGCAATCATCCTCACCTTTCCCCATGCGCTCTCCCTAAAAATCTGGAAGCCATCACTGCTCCTTCATATCTCCCTCTGGTTAGATATGAAGTGAGCTCACATAATAAATATCTCCATTCTGTTTGATTGCCCTCCAAATAAGTCACACTGTTCAAACAAGCGGAGAGTGCTGCTCCACTGCCTCCCATTGTCTGGCTTTGAACTGTTGACGCTGCAGTTGGCCATTTATTATAGGCACCTTTCCCGAGTGACCGATAAGCATTGTGATGGATGCATGATTTGACTGTGCCAAAATGGCTTTATCTCTCCCCACCAAGCTACTATCTCGAGCCAGCTGATGAGTTGTGCTTGTTCTCTCTCTCCCCTGACTTTCTTTCTCATTCTCCCTTTTTCTCATGTCTCAGATGGCAACCGCTGCGAGTCTTATCCACCAAAGAACCCATTCCAACAGGAATGTATTCTATTATTTGCTGATTTAGTTCTCTATGCACTTTGTGGCTTCTCCTGCTCTTTCCAGTTTATTTCCTTGTGTTTACATGGGTTTTTGTCAGCGCTTGCATGTATGTGTAGATGACTTTACAAGAATATGCATCTGTACATGTGCCCATGCAGCTTTCACAGCATCTGAGCTGAGCAGAAAACCCACTGCGTTTTGCAGCTGATGCTGTTTCCCATTGTTATTCTACACTCTAGATGCAATATCCTGGTATTTAGAAACCCAACTATCAATCATCTCAATTGTTGCTGGCAAACTTCAAAGCGCTTTCGACTTGCTACTCATTTTCTTTCTATTAGTAACACTCAAGTGGGTAGAAAAACAAAGGAGCAGAAATTACAGAATGGCGTGTGTGATTGTGTGTGTGTCCGCGGCGCAGTGACAAGAAATGTCTTCACTTCGAGCTAGACGGTAGAATGTGACATCTTTTAATTAATTTTGTTTTGTTCCTTTATGAAAAAAACAGGGGTGTCTGTTATTGTTTGATCTGAACTCATCCTCTGTGCGAGAGTGTTTAGTGCTTACGGACAGTAGCTAATTTAAGTATGTGTAATGAGTTTTATCAATGAGTGATTCTTTTTTGTGAGTATACTTACATACAAAAACATGCCTGTGTACATTAATGCGTTATGAAGGACAATGGTCTTGGAGCGGTTGAAAAACTACACTTGAAGTTCAGTACTTTGTCATTTTGTCATGAAGGTTTCCAAAATGTCTACTTGGCCCTCAGAGTTTGTATATGTCTTCCTTTTTAAATTATAATAAAGTCCAATTTTCCTCTAATTCAGAAAAAAAAACTAAGCCATGCTTTGAGCCTAATGCTAACATTGGCATGCTAGCAACAACAATGCTAATATCATGATGTTTGCTGGTTTAATATTTGGTATAATGTTTATCATCATGGTTTGTCGAGTTGGGGTAACGTTAGGAAATAAAGTCTCGCTAGCTGTTACACAACTAATTCCTCTCCCTCATTTCCACCAGCAATTCCTGCAACAACTCGGCTCTCATGAGATGTCAGAGTGAGAATTCTTTCTGAGTGAGACTTAGCTTTCTTGTTCAAAGGGTGTCACCGGGAGTCACTAGTAGGGATAATTATGACGGGCAAAATTACGACCATTGCAGCCGGTTTGAGGTGCTGGCTGAAGTCATCTACTGCAGTGATTTCAAAACCTTTTGCACCAACTCATCATTCAGACACCAAAATATATTAAAAAATTAGGACCCAGGTTTAAAAATACCAAAATTATCCTTCAACTCAGTCTTAAACTCTTTTTTAACACATCACTCAGTTTTTTGGAATATTATTTAGACATTCAGTGTGACCAACAATGTATATGTTGTGAATAACCAACTGTAAATCTGCTTAGAAATTGGCAGTCCATCAAACAGTTGTTTAACAGCAGTTTAAACCAAAATGGTGGACCAACCGACCGATCAGACCGAGCATCAGACTGACATTGTCATTCAAGGATTCAAACACTTTATCGTCAAACTGAGAATATCTATGCATTAAAATACTGAGTTCACTGTGTATCTACCTGGTGTATGGTACTGTCAGTGCTCTGTCATCACTGCAGTGTTGTAGGGGGTGATCACAGGCTTCATACTTTTGAGATTTTAGACTTTTCAACAAGACATGTAAATAACAGCCACTCCATCCATCCCTGTGTATATAGTGTGTGTGTGTGTTTGTGCACAGTCCATTCAGCTTTGTGTTTATTTGTATTTTGGCAAAAATGCCTCCCAGCGTGGAATCCCAAACAATCCAGATCCGCAGCATCACTCACCTCGTCTTCTGTCCTCTCCTTCCTCTCCGCGGTATTAAGTATCACTCACTGCTACTCCAACACTGTCAAACTCAATTTCAAAGTTTTTCATCTGCCAAATCCAGCTCCATTTTCCGGCTCAGATTCGTGATCACGCTGTGGTCGGGAAACAGAGCCAGGAAGGAGTCAGCGTGATTGGCGAATCTCAACGAGCCAGTGTAGCATTTCAAAGTCTGCTATCATTTCCGAAAACACCAGCCCCCGGCCCAGTTTTGGCTTCGGCTGTTCATTGAGAAGTTAATAAATGTCTTAATTAAAGAAATGTTTCTCAAATACACAGAATGCTCTTAGTTAGTGATATATTTACTGAGATTAAAGTTGTGGATTTCAATTTGTTTTCATACATTCAACTTTCCTGTAATCATTCATTAGTCACGAAGGGAAGTCTAGCTTCACAAAGTGCTTTCCTAACACATTGGGAGTGAGATTGTGTCAATGCACTAACTGGTCTTCCAATGTGCCACTACCGGAAAATGTGATATATTTGCCAAGGCCACTAATCAATGCAAGCTGAGCGAAGAATATGTGTGTAATTTATGACATGTTAAATTTGGCTGAAGTACTTCCCCTCACTGCGTTTGAATGCATCTCCACCCTGAAATAAATTTCATTTAAGCAGAACAACGCAGCTTGGGCCACAGATTTCTAACCATGGGAAACAGTGTTATTGTAATGATAAGAATGCTTAAGGCAAGTTAGTCCATATATTATCCTTGTTTTTTTCCACTGGGTGTTTATTTACCTTGGAGATGAATGCAGCGAGTCTACTTCTGGCCGAGGGCTGAGCTCTCCTTACTTGGGGCTGTGGAGATGTGTTTTCTAAATACAGAAGGAAAGAGCAAGACAGAGTCAGTCTACCTTTATAAAAATCTGTTCTATTGTGGGTGCCCACTCTTCCGTTGCAGAGCTGTTCTCCCTTATTCAGAGCTCCTCTGGCTTGTGTGTTCATACTTTTGATTCTGTATTTCTTTGCCAATGATAATTGTAGTATTATGTGCTCAAATGAATGAACATGCCTCATTGAAGCTGCTGAAATCAATATTTTAAATATGATGTTTTTCCAACTGATGAACCATCTCATTACATTATAAAGCACAGCAATTACACTGCACCAAATGGTGCTTTAACAATGAGTCTTCCATTTTACTTCACTAAATAAGTGAAATGCAGTTAGATTTGTTTTTATAAATCTGCCCATTTTCAATGTTTCCACATATCTTGCTGTCAACAGTCTTCATTGGGACTATTTTTGCCAAAAAAAACAAAAACAAAAGTAGATCCAATGAAAACTCCAATGAATTATCCTGAGTTTCTGGACACTTTGCAATTGTGTGCTCGTGCACATGCATGTGCCACCTTGTGTGTGAGTGTGATATAAATTAAACAGGGCCCCACTGGTAAAAATATGCTGCGCTCCATTTACCTCGGAAGTCGGAGGTCGGAGCTGGGAATGACGTCACACCTGAATTGACGGCATTCCAGTTAACAAGTCGGAAAACCTTCCTCAGCCACCATTGTCTACAACTAGCCAGGTTAGCCAATTTGTTACGCCGGTTGAAAACACATTGTGTGGAATTTACTCACACTAGACACCGTACCAACACGTCCACAGACAGCTAGACAGCACTTTGTTTACGAACATTTCTATGAGTCACAAGTACACAGAAGTGCTAATAAACAGTATAAACTACAGCTTTCACTAACTGTTGATACCCCGGCAACCTTCTTGGACCACAAAGTCAGGGTAACACAGCTGTCTTGACTTTCCGAAATCCGACTTCATGGCGAGGTCAGCGATCGGCGTGTAAACTACTCAACAATGCATCAAAACGGCTCTCCGACGCATCACTGACACATCGCCGACACCAGCCAGATATCTAGCGTGCCAAATATCTGGAAGAGTCGACTGACTCGAAAGCCACACCCAGGCAGCTGGTGGAGCAGCCAGCTACTTTTTCACTGCAAAACACTTTTTACTCCTCTCCAGCTCTCTCTGTAACCCAGACAATCCCTGCAACCTGCGTGTGCTAATCCATTCTTTCACCCATATTCTTTGTCCTTATAATTGCTATCTTTATAATAACAAACAGCTGTTTCTTGTGTAGGTTCACATCATTTCCCGCTTCACATTTCATGTGTGTTTTCTTGAGAGCAACATTACATGGCTGGGAGACCAGCCGTCGGGTGACACAGCCGCTGTCAGCTCGAGTACTGTGTTACCCCCCGTCAACGTTCAGTTACGTAATGTGAATGCTTCTTCAACACTCACAAGACGGCAAGTTGTGTAGTCTGAACAGCACGACAATCGGCCAAGGCTGAAAGTCATGTATTCTGCAAGAGCCTGAAGGTTTCTTTCAGCAAAAGTAGTAATGCAACAATGTCAAAATACTCAACAATGTAAATTTAATTAGCGCAATCAAGTATAATCAGCTAACTGTATTTACGTAAAAGTAATTCGAAGCTATAGCTGTCAAATAAACACAGTGGAGTAAAAATCACTGCATACAGTGTATAGAGTCTCAGAAAATGAAAATACTCAAGTATTTTAATTGTATGTAACTACATACAGCTATGTTAACCGACCTGACTACGGTTAACATAGCTGTTCTCTTTGTGTTCTCACCTTGAGGGCAAAAATGGAATCCTGTGCTTTCTATAACTACAGTGGTCATAGTGTAGGATCAGCAGTTATATTGAGCAACAAGAAGACTGATGTCCCGTTCAATAGCAGTTTGTCAGCAATAGTTACTTGCTTTCAAGTGAAATAAACCTGCAACCAAAGAGGGATGTATTGTTGTTAGTGCATTTGCTGAATGGCTGATCTAAATAGCAAAGATATGCCAAGACACAAAACTAGACATACTGTACATGGGACAGTGTGAAGCTTGGTAGTGTGTGTGTCTGTGGGACTTCATTTTGAGTGTTTACCCGTTTAAGCGTGTCGACATGCATACAGTATTTGTGCGCATTTTGTGTGTTAACGGGAGGGTGTGATTGCTGCTCGGACTGTGAGATAAACAGGACATGCTCCAAGGAGTGGGCTGATGGCCAGTGGACACAGCTGAGGAGGCAGCTGTGAGGAGGGGGAGAGGTGGAAGGAGGTGGGAGGGGAGGAAGACGAGAGAGAGGGAGGGATGGGAGGAGAGCAACACGGTGTGGAGGGCAAAGTGCCCTGACAGCCACAGGAGTCGCGGAGTGGGACCTCTCTAGGCTTGACAGATGGACAGACAGGACTACGCCCCGCTGACAGACTCTGCTCTTGATGCCAGCGTGAGCGCACAGACACATCAGCGTGCACTCGCAAACAAAACACACACACACACACACACACACAAAACACACAAGCACCTATATAAGCATGAAAAAATGGCCACACACTGATGCACAAAAACCACAAACGCAGAGATAGAAATTATAAAAAAAAGCTATACCTTTCTCCTTCATTTTACTTGAGTGCTGAGTTGTGCCAGAGAAAGCTGTCTTAAGCCATTTGTCAGGGGGAATAAAGGCAAATCTAGTCCAAAGATTTTATTTCTTCGATTCAGGACAGTACCCGAAACCACAGGGAGTTGCTGGGCATTGCCTTGAGTGTAGATCAGCTAGCCTTTGCTTTTCCGCCCACGTGGGACACAGAGGAGAGTATTGGCCAAGATGTGAGACATGCAATGAAGCTTGTGGAGGCAGGAAAGAGATTGGGGGAGAATTCAATCAGAGTTGACCATCTGCCAGATCACTTGTAGTGCCAAAGGTGTTATTCCCCTGCGCAATATCTCTAGACTGGGAGAGTGTGGCACACGTGGCGATATTCTGACAAGGTCTCACCTCTTGTACCGAGACAGTTTTAGGAAATCTTATACACAAATCCAACATTTTTTAGATTTTATTACTGGTCAGTCTGGCTGGGTTAGCAAATCTACAATGAATTATTTACAAAACTGCACCAGGACTCCAACGCACAAATCAATTCCAGGTGTAATTCAGAGTCAGACTCAAAGAGGGACCGGAGTGCAAGGACCCTGGATAGTCTCTCGCGTTTAAAAAAAATGTTTTCTCTCGTACTGGACAAAATTCAAATCTGAGATGAATGGGTGTCAAGTGAAGATCAGGCTGCAGGTCTAATACCAGCCGGTGAGCTCAGGAGTTGCGGATAATTTGTTGTTTGTGAGTTTAGACAGAGGTTGTTCACTGAGCAGACAGCCACTCCAGAGCACTGTTTGGACTGTGTTGACGTTTGTTCAGGGCAAAAACACAGCTTTACTTCGCCTTATACAGACCTTATCTAAAAGTTTGAACTGCTGTCAAAGCACACGGCGCACTGTCTTTTTGGTATCGCTTATACGACTTAATTCTTGTTTCTGATCATGGGTGATTCTGACAGTTCAGACACAATATATTTAGTTACTGTAAAACTTCAATGAAATAGCCACATACCCTGTTTACTGGCCTGGTGTGGGAACACATTTTGACAAATAAACGCAGGTCTCAATTAAACGCCTGATCTGATTTTTATAGGAGTTCTATGAATGTATAAAACCTCTTAAACCCCACCAGGTTGCCCACTTTAGCTGCCTCTAAGTAGCTTAGATCATTAATAAACATATTAATGTTTAAACATATGATCAATATGTCAGTATGGATATGATCCACATGATGACAAACAACAAGCCGCAAAGTCTAATTCATATAGATTTACCAGTGTAACCTGCATGGTAGAAGAGATGAAAAAAAAAGTGCTGACTCCCGCTATCATTGAAGCGCTTGTTAATTCCAAATGTGTCCGTTCCTCAATTATTTATATTCCTTTAGTCTGTAAGGGTCCAATCAATCAATCAAAAGAATCACAACAGCTTTTCATAAAAATTATTCCAAATAGTAAATCCTGTCATGTGAAGTCCATTGCTCTCTGTCTGCTAACTTCTGCCACACTTCTCTCATCCTGCACTGTGTTGTTTGTTTTTGTTACCTTGCTGCCTACAAATAGAAGTGTATAAGACGTCTATTAGAGCTAGATCAAATGAATGACGCCGTTTGTGATATAATTTGATAATAATCATACTGTTTGAAATAAACTGTTTCATAGCAGCTTTTTGCAGTTTTGTGCAAGAGGAATTAAAGGCCTGTCCCATATGGACGCCTGTCCCAAATATAGGCAGGGTCAATTAAGTGATTTTAGCAAATAAAAGCCTGGGCTATTAATCAAAGTTTTATACATACAGTCCAGAATCATATATTAAAGCGTTAATTTTCAGGTTCATAATTTTCAAATTGATCTTTAATACGCAAGTTTTAACGCTCACATGTATGTCTCTACATTACTCTAACAACTTTATGTCAATTGTCAGCTTTGAGGGTGTCTAACGTTTGGTAGGAGGGTTGTAGTGTGGCAGCGGGTGTGTTATCACTGTGTGCTGCAGCTCAGTGTGGTTTTTCACCAGTGTTTTTGAGGGCGTGCCTGACTAGCTGCTAGGTGAGCATTACAACGCGTGTTCAGGGCCGTTTGAAGGAATTTGGGGGCCCCAAGCAAAATGGACATGGAGGCCCCCCCCAACCCCCCGTACACACGCACGCAAAGCCTACAGGAACCACAGCATAGCCATACAGTTAAAGTTCACCCACACTTTATATAAATATTTTTTTTACAGTGCAAATACTGCTGTTGCATA
>JAPMOB010222651.1:0-22271 GCA_029875015.1 Lepomis gibbosus | reverse complement strand
TGTGACCAGAGTGTAATCGCAGCCTTTGCGATTAGAAAATCTCGTTTTATTACATCGCGATTATATCGCAAATGCAATTATCGTTCAGCCCTAACGCTGATGTCGGTCCGTGTCTACTGGATATGTAAATAGACAACAGTTTGCTAACACAAGTTCCCAAAGAAATCAATGAAAGCCCCTGAAAACTTTTAATTTATTTCAATTTATTGAGAGTTAAAGTTCACAAGCAGTTAAACAGTTAAAAGAGCACACACAGAAATATTTTATGTGAAACTGTTTCAATTTCGATAGGCAACTATGTGTTTATGAAGGAGTCAGGTAAGGCCAATTTATACTTCTGAGTTGAGTTTTCACCGAGTCTACAGCGTCGTGAGCATTTATACTTTTGCCTCTTCAATTACCCCGCCAAAATGCTAGTTGGTGGTGGGGTTTCACTGTTGCCCTGCGTTGAGTTTCTTTGACGCTTCTGAGTTTAGCCACTGCTGTTGGTGTAGGCTACTTCAAACAATGGTGACTGAAACCGAGCGGATCATGCTGGAGATGGAGCTGATTGATGTTGAACAGCAGTTAATTTTAGTAAAAATACTAAAACGATCCGAGTTTCTGATGTTTTGTCATCATCTATCGCTATATTAGCCATGAGCTCTGTCGTAGCTGTTGTCTTAGTGGCTTTGATTTTTGTCATCATCTGCAGTTTTTGAACCAGAGTGTGTTTTTGTGCTGGTACCGTGGCTGGTTCAGGCTGTTGTGGACAGCAGACTCCTGAAGCTTGTCATTTTCGTCAGTGTGTGGTCTTTAACGGCAACCAATTTTCATATAGTTTGCTGCTTGACGTCTTTAGAGCAACATTGGGTCTTTTCAAAGCCAAACTGCCTCCTCACAACCTGGCCACCCACATCCCGATCCTAGTATGTGCAGCTGTTCTTAACATTAGTTAAAATATTGTCACGGCAGGATGGCTTTCCACCTAAAAGAAAAAAGACAATCTATACGCCTGCAAAGTTAAGCAGCCTGCTCAGCTAGTGGTCAGATTTGAAATGGCAGAATCTCGCTGAAACGGAGCAGATCGTCCTTCCAGGATGACTCAAGATTAAAGATCTTTTGTGGACACCCTCAGGGAAATGTTGGCTGTTGCTCTTAGTTTTCCCTCAGGCGTCCATACGTTAACTGTGCATTCTGTTAGAACCACTCAAACATAGCCAGAACTCATACAGAGCAGCCAAACACCCTCAGCCAAAACCATTAAAGCCATAATTGTGATTAGCGGTGTGACATCTGGGTTTGGGGTCGAATCATAATTCGTTCTCAGATTTCCCATAATTCCTTTTAATTTCATCACAGCACAAGCGCATGAAGGATGAACACACTCAATACAGTAACCTCTTAGTCCGATTCCTAACACACAGAGTGCACAGAGAATCTCATAAACAAGCTGTAGCGAACAGGATAGCCAATAAATAACTGAAACAAAGCAGACAGAAAAAAGGAAGATATTTATTTATATTAAAGTTAAACAGTTAACAGTAAAACACAGATGGCTGTGATACCAGCTGTCTGTGCAGCCTCCACCTGAAGAGAGAGGCAAGTCAGAAAGCAGCTTAGCATATTTCCCCTAGAGGCTTTGCTGCTTCTGACAGCGGCAGTAAAAATTATAACGAAATACTAGAGAAGAGGAGGAGGGAGGAAGGAGAAGAAGAGATAAAAAGTGGGAACGCAGAATTGTAATGAAAAGCATTGAGGGTGGGGAATAGAAGCACATATAAGCTTGGGGGGGTGGCCTCGGGGGTCCCTATGGGTGTCCTGTTCCACCGCTAAAGGATAAATATGTTGGAAGTGATTTCTTTTTTGTCAGCTTTCCTTTCGCTCAGCCATCTGCCGTCACCAGAAACTTGGAAAGCTTTTGCTCTGAAAGAAGAGCACTCCTCTTCCTGTTTCGTGCTTTTTGAGTTCCCTCCAAATAAAACCTAGTGGATCATCATTTAAATGGAGAGTAGAAGCTGATAACGAGCAACGACCAATAACGATTTTGATCGTAATATTAATGTCTTAATGGAAAATCGCTGCAGTGGTAGGCTCACCTGAGAAACAGCTGCCCAGTGGAGAGAGGATGTGGGGCACTGTTCAGCAACCAAAACGAATCATCAATCAGACTGTGTCTCTCTCTCTCTGTAAGGCTTTGTCCTGCAGAAACACAGAGATATGAGCTTTCCTTTCTTTCTACTCATCTCCTGTTGAAACGGCAACGAGAGCGGCTGTGATTGATTTTCAGAGCAAGACGAGGAAACTTTGCAAAAAGAGATATATTCGCCCAGTGCAGTCTTGTAGTGGTGTTGTGGGTTGGCAAGCACCAGGATGTCATAAACGCAAGTATATTTCCAGGAATCTTATCAGTTTGATTTGGTTGACCATGATGTATGTGTGGGTTACCTGGTAAATGAGTTCAGACTACTGTTAGTGTACAGGCTTGAAGATACATGTTTGCTTGTATGGGTGAGAGGCAGGTGTATCATTCCTGGGTATTCCATTGGCTGAAATGGAAAAGTGTTAATGTGAATACAAGATGCACTCCTGAACCAGTCTTTCTTGTTAACAAATAGAAACGGTACTAATATAGTATGACCAGTTTTATTGCACAACATTACCCAGAAGTAGGGCTGAAATGATTCATCGATTAAATCGATAAAATCAAATAAATAAAATGCTAATTCTTTGCATTGATGGTTCGTTTAATCCATATAACTATACCTCACAGTGTTTCTCAGAGACATTTATTACTGTCGCACTTCACGCTTACGCTGTGAACACGACGTGATAATGATGCTGCTGTTTGCAAAGTGGAGGAAGAGAGAGAAAACACAGAGGAACAAAGAAGAAAGTGTCCAAAGTATGGAATTATTTCAAGCTAAAGAAAACAACTCTATAATGTCACAGCCTGTCCACCGTAAAACAAAACAGCCGCTGTCAGCTCGTGTAGTGTGTGACCCAGCATCGGTTCATGTAGTGAAAATTATATTGGTTCATTACAATACAACTGAGAACATGACTGGAATAAATGCTGATAAAAACCTTTAGTAATTAATCATTTGTTACCACTAGGGCTGTAACGAATAATCAACGTAGTCATCAAATATCAAATGCTGGGTCGTAGATGGCTATCGCAGGAATGTTTCCGTCACTAGCACATTTACCAAATTTGTCAAGATTTAAAATTCACCTTGGGGAAGGCATGTCTTTTTAGCAACCCATCAGGAGAAAATAATTTAATGTCAAGTTTAAAGTAAGAAGAAAAAAAGTTTACTCCGATAGAAAAAGGGGAATCGGATGTAAACTGTTTTACATTTAGAAATCATTGTGCAATAACAACCAAATTTAAATGGCCGGTACAAAAATCAGCTCCGACTGATTCTAAAAATGTTGATGGTGTTTCACCTTGGAGAAAGACCATCTGTCGGCTGGTTGATGGATTTGGATAGCTCCATCCCTGTTCAAGCCCCGAAATCCCAAACTCTTTGCCATCATCGGTTTGTCATCATTATCATTATTTTATATTATTTTAAATCCAATTTTAGACTGTAGAGCCTTGACGTGTGATCTAGCAATTGTCACCAGCGGAGAAGATAATTTTATTTCAGTAATTAGTTTTATCACATGGAGTCATTTTTATTTGCTAATAACTCTCAAACCACTCCGTGTCTTCATTTAACATGTTTGTCACCATATAACCTTTCTTGGGCCTTATCCTATGATTAGTGCTATGATTAGTTGTAATGTAACATCATGTACTCAAATAATATTTGGCAAGAACGCAGCAGGTTTCTATGGTAACAGCTAGCTGTTGCCCATCAGATTGTGAATGATCACTGCCGGTAATGGAAGCAGTGCCGCAGCAGCTCCACTGCCGGCCTGCGCACACTCTGTCTTCTGGACAGGTAATTTAGTCGGCACACATACACCCACAGAAAACACACAAAAGCACACACTCAGAGAAACACAAAAAGAGGCAAACTCACATATAAGCTTGGATACATGAGCCAAGACACATGAAACATAGCCCACAGACACACACAGTAGAAAATGTCAGACCATCTCTCACACATACGGAAACACAACATCTACACGCTAATTCATTTTTTCTTTGAACTTCTAAATGAACACACGCACACACACACGCACACGACGCTACTGTAAAATTACACACACATTTTCTGCCCTGGCAGGCATTACACTTCTCCAGAGTGAGATACCCACACACACACTCATCTGTACCTTGGAGACTTTTTCTGTATTATAGCAGACCTACTTTCACTCCCACTACTGAACTTAGATCAGTGTGTACGTGTGCGTGTGGCTGTTTATCGAGCGCAGCTTGGCCCAGTTACACTCAAGTCGTCCTTGACACACACAAACTCAAATGTCGAAGTGCCAAAGTTTTAAAATGTCTCAGACTTTGTACACAGATTTTAAAAAAAAAAGAGAGAGAGAGAGAGAGAGAGAGAGAGGGAGGGGTAGAGTGGGAGAGAGAGAGACAGAGAGATTGATTGTGTTACAGTTGAGGTGTCATTTGTATGTAAAAACTGCTTTAGCATTTGGTCGCCCAGCTGTGTGTGTTGATGTTGGGTAGAGTGTGTGTGTTTGTGTGTGTGTGTGTGTGTGAGAGAGAGAGAAAATGTTGCGTGCGTCATCAGTCTGATCAGAGCAGCGCTGTTATCTAGCATTACTGTCTAGCTTTTAGCCATTTGTCTGACTGCCACTTGAGCTCCACACACACACATGCTGACACACTACACGCTGCAGTCAAAGCTCCTCAGCAGATGTGTTGATGAGATGACATCATTGTGACATAACAGTCGATCATCCACATTTTGTCTGTAATTTTGTCAGGGGACATTTACTAATTTCTGTGCATATCATTCAGTGCACTTAAGCACCCAGAATATTGCCAGAACGTAAGGTTAGCTAGGTGCATTTGTCCTACTACTATAACAAAGCCATAACGCTTATTAAGTCTGCTAAGATAACCTTAGCAAGCTGTCAAAAAGAAAACAACATCGTAACTTAAATCTGACACTGAGATACATTTTTTTTGTCAGAGACAGAGCAGTAATATTCTTCTTTGTCCACCACTGACGCAGGGATGTCGCTGTTTGCCATTTCAACACTGACCGGTTGTTGAGACCGCGTGATTAAATAAAGATTACACTTTTTAAAAAGGGACACCGTACACAAGGTACACTGGTCTGATGCATACTGGGGATTTTTTCCAAATAAGTACAAATTCTGGGTATTTTTAGCTTACTACAGAATTTGCATATGCTTGCATACTGCATATTACATTTAGGCCAAGTCAGCACCTACTGCTATTATAGAAGACAGTTTCGACTCCGACTGACTCATGGAGTCTGCATCACTGGGGAGCTGACATCATTTTTAGGTCATGTCGTCCAGCCTCACTTCAGTACTAATAGTACATTAAGATTTCAGTCATGTAGCTGACACTCCTACCCACAGTTATTCAGAATTAGCCGGCTTGCTTGGCTGTTCGTGGGTACGATTCAGGCTTTGTAGTCTCAAGGCCAGCCACGCCCTGAGCAACCTTCTGCTGATGTTTACACACCTCGTTTGTGATGGTTGTGTATGTTTAACAAATGCTATTGTGACGTGGTTAAATTAATTTGTAATCTATTGTACAGAGCCAAGATAAAGCTGACTAAATAACGGTTATGCTGAATCACTTTCCTGTTAACACCTGTTCTCTTGTGTGTGACTGTTTCTGGCCAGTGAACGCATAGTTTCACCAGATGGAAAAACAAGTATGAGCATGAGTGTATGCTTGTGGTTGTAATGGAAAGTGTAGAGAGTTGCTCACACTTGTCTATAAATCACCTACAACCACAGCACAACATCATCATCTTTAAATATTTGCAGTAGGCTTAAGTACTGATTCAACCTATACAAAAAAAGGACTGCTTCATCATAAATCTCTAAAGCAAATATGTAGATCTGCATCATGGAGGAAGATTTGCTGTCTAACAACCATACTGGAAACAAAGAGCTACACCTAACAGCTTGTTGTGGTGAATACGGAAGAGCCCTTCAGTAACTCCCTCATTCATATTCTCATTGAACAGTCTGTGAAGGTTTTATTACATAATGTTATATTTAAAATTCTTTAAACAGATGCTGTCTCTTCAATTAAACAGAGTGTTCAGATCTTGGAAAATACAAAATATTCATGACAGCAGCTTCATTCCTTCCGTAAACCTTATTCTGGCTGTGCGTTTCCAAGAACTGTCAACTGTTAAATTGTTTAAAAAAACACTACACCACTTGTTAACTTTGCTCTACATGAACCCTTTCCTACACAGGCCGTATGTCATCTGTCTTCCTCCTCATCGCCTGACAAATTCATTTTGTTATTGTCATCACTTCTTCCACACTAGGTATTAGACCGGAGGACCTCCCACATGGCCTTTTGACATGTTAGGTCATGGATTCTTCTCTCCAGCTTTTGAAAAAGGGAAATGCTATTTTCTCCGTGTCCCTCAGTATGTCTGTCTCACTTAGCATGGTTCTTGTTAGACTGACAGGAGTCTTTGCTGACTTGCTGGCAGTGTTGGCGCAGCCCTGTACCTTTTTGCCACTGTGTGTGTGTGTGTGTGTGTGTGTGTGTGTAAGTGGTGAGGGGAATCTCCAAGGTCACAGAAAACAACTGCTGAGTCACCTACTGCTCTGTCATCAAAACAGCTTTCACGATTGCAGTTTATTAAAAAAATGCTCGGCTGTTTTTAGATTGTAGGCCATTCTTAAATGTTTCAGTTACACACACACACATACACACACCGTAAAACTTCAATTAATAGCCGAGGCCCAAATACCCGTTAACTCTGTATGTATGCACTCCCAAATTTTGATTTTCAGATTGATCTCATCCACACACAAATTCAAAAGCATTAATCATGCACAAAGGACCATGAACACACACACAGTGTCTCGCTTTCATTGGATTACACAGAGTCCATGCATGTCCTCACACACAGGCTAAAGCTATGAAGCTCCATAGTGATTAATGCAAACGGAGGAGAAGTCTCCTGACATCCCAGTAGTGGCCAGGGCTGTTGCCATGGCAAATCCATACCTCATAGGCTGCGTTTGTGTGTGTCTATGCATGTGTTTCCATGTCTGTGTGAAGTGAACACACAAAGAAGACAGGATGCATCTCTTCATCACCTCCTGTGCAGTCACTCCCTTTTTCAACTGACTTACACACACAAATCTTACACCACGCCTAAATTCTGTTTCTTTTGTCTCAGGGGAATTAAGTTCATCAGGCTTTGTGGCTGTATGTCTGAAAAACAGTTTTGCCAAGATGGCCGAAAAGAATTAGCTGAAGCAAGAAAATGAAACAGAATCAGTGTTTTTTCTGACTTTGTTGAACACAAAAGTTCAAACAGGCATGTAGTGAAAATTATATTGGTTCATTACAATACAACTGAGAACATGACTGGAATAAATGCTGATAAAAACCTTAAGTAATTAATCATTTGTCACCACTAGGGGTGTAACGAATAAACAACGTAGTCATCAAATATCAAATTACTGTTGCAGCATTTGTAAAGCTGACCTCTCATGGCATGGGAGCACACCACTTATCCTGGAGTACCTGAGGCACGTTGGCACTCTGGATGATGAAGACTCATCTTGGTAAGCTTGTTAGCTTGCGTGGAAGCTTAATGTTAAAAGCCATGCTACTTTACGGTTATGAGCCCAAATAATCATTTATTTTGCAGCTGCGTTTTAAAAAGTGATCTGTATGCAGATACATTACCCAGATATTAACGATCTGATCATGCCTTTGTGTTTGCACCTGATATTTTTAATGCGTTCATGTTATCCTTATTGGAATAAACTGTCTGTCCTCCAAACCTGCGCGTAAGTAATTTGAGGTGGCGGCTAATTCGCCCCAGATTTCCTTTTAAAATATCACACCGTTTTGTGAGTTGTGGAGTTGGGGGGAACTTTGTGAAGCAGTGTTTATGACAAATTTATTATTTGTCCCCTCTTGTACCTTTGGCAAATGTAACACATTAAGTAATTCCTTTCTTTAAATAAAAATATTGTGTCATTGTGGCTATTAACAAGGCAATGGTATGCCTTGTTAATAGCAGATTAGCAGCTCAGATGAGTGCAAGGCACAACGTTGCACACAGTAATTTCTTACTGTCTATCGGTTTGGTCAGTGACAGGACTGGATTTCAGTGGAACATTCTGTTGCTACAGCAGATTTAAAATTGTATTTTTTGAATCCAGTATTCATTTTATTGTCTATATTGTTAAATAGAACCCGTCTTAAACAACCTCAATGAGGAGGCATTGAGTAATTTTGCGATTCATAATTCGAACAGTCGATTATTCCAGTGGTTCTTAACCTGGGGGTCTTCTAAAGACACAAAAATAGAAAAACAATAACTTAAAAGTAACTAGATGGTGACGGTTGTGAATGGAATCACTTTTAGGTGGACACTGAGTGGTGGTGGTGCTGCCAACCGCTATAAAAACGGCAAAGAAGAATAAGGCCTGATCAGCACTTTGCAGGTTCGAAAATGGAGAACGTAGATTGGACAATGAAAAAAATGTGCCTCAAGGATTTAAAAAAGCTGGCCAATTCGTTTTCTCAAAAAACAGGAGCTTAAAAATCTACATTTAGGTAATTAATAATTTTCTGGAGACTCACATTGTTGACAGGATATTCAACCTTTATTTCATTAGAAAACATTTGATGTTCCAAATACTTGACTTTCTGTGATGTATTGATTGTGTAATGGCATTAAAGGATGTCCATTAGTAGATATGAATTTACAATTAATTACACTCATCCTCAGCATTGAGGAGCTGTATTGCAGAGTGTGCAGGATTTTCGGTCTAGGGTGTTTTTCTGGTAACACCGTTGGTACGCCCCCTGGCATTTCGGAGAGTACGGCAACAGATAGCACTTTGTGCACACCTGAGGACATAACTGAGGACAGTTCTTGCCTGTTGATTTTGAAAGAGCAACAGCCGATGGGGAAACTCCCAACACTCAACCGACCAATTGTTTAACTTCATCACTCACTCACTCATTAAGTCAGGGAAAGATTTTTGTGTTTATTCCAGCCAAAAATATACACTGTGTGTTGCCTGCTGCGTGATAAATCACCTTTAAACACAATGGTCACTCTACACCAGCCTCTGCTTTACTTTGTTTAAATGTTTAGTGCTAATTTGCAAATGTTAGCATGCCAACACATGAAGCTAAGATGTTGAGCTAACTGTTATACATGCTAATAATGAGCATGTTAGCATTGTTATTGTAAGCGTTTTGGCATGCTGACATTAGCACTGAGCCTCACAGAGCCACTAGCATGGCTGTAGACTGGTTCAACAGTGGATTTGGGTACCAGCCCCCGCAGTGGAGGACTAGCATCTTTGAATCTGATACCTCACAGTGTAGGTCCAGATAACAGTTTGCTTTGTCTGCAGTTTGGAGAAGTGCCCTGTCCAGATAATGATCAGTGTTTTTGTGGAATTGTTTTGGTTTACTCAGAATTATGCCTTTGACTCAAGATCTGTATCTCAGTTTTTGCTTATATACACGGGGGATCTATGCACATTTGTTAACATTTGACAGTTCAGTGCATTGATTCAACTACTTAGAATGTTTCTTATCAGTGGATATTGACCTGAAGTAATCTTGCCCTGCGTGCATTGGTTTGTGTCTGTTTAATGTTTAATTTTGTCCTACTGAGCTCTGCATGCATGTCCCATCTGTTGCTGGTGCAGCAGAGTCCGTTCTTGGATTACAGTGTCTTGAGTCTTGAGCTTTTAGACCAAATTCTGGTTGGCCTGTCTGCTTTGTGGATTTTTGTCTTAATTGCACTCTCTCTCTCTCTCTCTCTCTCTCTCTCTCTCCCCCTTCCCATGTCTTCTGCTGTGTGAGCCACGGTGAGAATACAGACTATAATTGGCTCTTAATTGCTGCCGTGGCAACAGTGCTATTTAAGCCTACGCACTCTGCAACAAAGGCATATAGCGCACTCACACACAAGGAAGGAGGCTCTTAGCTCTCTTTCCTCATTTCACTGAAAGTGTTTTTTTCCCTCCCATACCATATGGAAACTAGCTACAGTAGTGAGGTTTTGCTGAAAACTGTGTGTGTCTGACAACAGTCCTGTTTTTCTGCTCCATTGCGTTTACACAGTAGCCGTAATAAAATCCTTACCCATCATGTCTTGCCTCCCGTTGCCATAGTGATTCAGATCAGCAGTTTTCCCCCTGCGGGTCAGAAACATACAACAGGTCCTGAGATCATTTTGGAGGGGGTTGTGAGATGATGAAACATTTGTACTATGTCAAATTAAAGTTGCATCTGTAGTTGCTGATCTCTTGGCCTAGTTTAAAATTTTATTTCAGTTAAATAAACGTGAAAAAATCATCAGTAAAGTTACATTGTTTGACTGTTTATGTCTGATATGGTACCTGATGTCAAATGATCTTATAGGTTATGTTTTTAAAATATTATGAAGGGAGCACCTGTTATTGAAAACAGGTGCAAAGCATGTGTCTTTTTAGAGATTCCTGCCTGAAACTGCTTCAGGCTCTGTGAGGTGATTTTGATTCTTGATGAAACTTTGGTTGTTTGAGCATCAGGAGCAATTTAGTTACTTAGTTCAAGAAGAACACAATTAATATTATTCAATGAAAGATGTTTGTAACATTTTGTTCACTTTAAAGAAAAACTATAGCTTTATTACAACTATTTTTCGTTTATTGTATCATCAGTTCTGATAACGTAGTTATCACCAAAATACAATTTCTCGAACATAACGTCAGTGAGACAACAGATATGAGTACTCAAGCAACCATGTAAGCAAGCAGTTTTGACAAATTAGCTCCCGCTGTGTTTGAAGGCACAACTAAAAGTGAGCACACCTGTGATGTTGCTAACACTAAGTAGCCTCATTGCAAAGGAAAGCCATGAGTGTGCACAGCAAGGATGGAAGGTCAACGTGTTTAAAACGTGTATGGTCATGTTACTGCTGTGTACTACTGTTTGTTGCCCAGTTGGATCTATTTTTAGTAGGGATACACCAATCCAATACGCCTAAATATTAAGCGCATTGGGTATCATGCATGATGCGACCGATCCACTCCACAGTAAATCCAGTCTTTGTTAATGTCATTAAAATAAATCAGCCAGTCGACCATCAGTGGAATTCATCCAGTCATGTGGATGTGGCCCCAGCAATACCTGGCTGCATGTAACCTTGTGTAAAATGGTTCCAATGAGTCCCACGCACTGAACAGATTTGAATTTGAGGGGGGGGGGGTACTTGTGTTGGATCGGTTGTCTTTTTCCACATAACCACAACACCTACCGTCTTTGTCAGTGTCATTCCCTCCTCCTAATCTGCTGCAAACAAACCCTCCAATCATTTCCCCTGTATATTCTTTATTCCTGTCTTTTCATTTCCTCTCTGCTTTGGGTTTTAATTGTATATTTTTTAACTACCTGTGTGTGTGCATGTGTGTTTGTTTCAGGAACAGGTCTATCTTTTCATTGGCATCAAGACAATGACACGCAATTCAAGCAGATAACTTTGTATTCAAAGCACATGAACATAATGGCGCACGTGTGTTAATGTGTGTGTATGTGGTTGTCTCAGTGATGACGATAGTTCAGGGCAGTATAATTGTCCTTGTCCATGCTCTGTCATTATCAGGCCTTCTGCTGTGTGTGTGTGTGTGTGTGAGAGAGAGAGAGAGAGAGAGAGAGAGAGGGGAGTCCATTCAAAGGCAACAGCCTCTGCTTTGATTAAACTGCTAATTATTGATTGGGCAAGCACAGACCTATCGAGCTGACATTATCCGTGTGTGTGTGTGTCACATATTGATGCTTGGTCAAGGCCCTTTGGCGTCTCTTTTTAAAATGACATTATCCCTTTGTCATTTTTAGACATTTAAGGTCAGGTAACACTTAGCAACAATAAATATGCAACGTCCGGAAACACTTTCAAAACAATACGCTAGCATTTCGAAACATCGCCATTTTAAACGTCACATTATTAAAGTCGTAAAAAAACATTGTTAGGTTTAGGCACAAAAAGTACTTGGTTAGGTTTAGGCAACAAAACTACTTGGTTAAGGTTGGGAAAAGGTTGTGGTTTGGGTTAAAATAACTACGTACGTCAGTTAACACATAAGTTAACTTATGTCACGCAACTTACGCAATTTACGTAACTTGCCTAACTTAAATAAAAATATTTAATGTCACACGGGACACCAACACCACCACCAGGTTCAGTCCAGGTTCTGGCCCTCCATTCACCCCAACCAGTTTGTCTTTTGTTTTTAATATCATAAACCTGCCTTTTTTGTCAAAAAGTGATGCTACAGTGCTTCCCACACTGCATTTAACTATGATGTTATAGGGTATCCCAGTGTGTTACAAACTGGCGCCAATGGCAGATATGCGACGAGTCAGGGAGTGAGAACGATTCTTTCCCAGCTTCTTTTTTTCTTTACACTTTTGTGCTATTTCAGTCCCATTCTAATCTGTTAAATCAACTTTATCAATGTTATTACTGGCAAAATAAAACTTCTTGATTCAACAGAAAAAGCCCTTCACAGTGAGGAAGAAATCTTTTGGAAAGATTAAGACAGAATCTGATAAAATTGCAGTGTGAAAAGGATGCAACAGCAATGTTCTCCAAACATTGAATAACAGGGAGTTAATGAAGGGATTGTATAGGGAGTGTGTTTGTGGTTGAGGCTGATCTCGTGGGAGACGTGTTAACATTTTGCTCTTAATGAATTAATACAATTAGCGCCATTAATGCCATTTCACAGCCTCAATTTGTGTCAATTCCTCTTTACCTGACCACTTTCTGAGCCATTAATGGACTTTCTGTCGTAGTCTAGGACACATGTCTGCATCATTGACTCACCACTTTAATGACCCTGTTTATGTAGGTTTGTTAATACAGGTGTAAAATCATGCAGAAAGGCTTGAACCATTTTCACACCATCATTAGGCTACTTTATTTATCAAATAGAGATTTACATTTTTGACACTTAAGCCACGCCTCCTCTCTGAGATACAGGTTCAAGCCTGGTGGGACAGTTTAAGTAAAAGGTTTAATCAGATGGCAAAATGAGACTGGATTTTTACATACCAGCAACCTTGAGCTAAACAGTAAAACACTATAAAGGCAGTCTAAGAGAAATGTTCCATGCATACATTTGATGGCCAATGACGTACACTGCAGCCACATAATGTTACGCAAATTTAATTTTTTGCTGAAAAATTCTGCTTTTTTTGCCTAATCTTATTGAAATGAATGAGGGGGCTGCCAAAGTCAGTCTGCACTTGAGCTGAAACGATTTCATGAAACGATTAGTTGAAGAATCCACAACTAGGACTGGGCAAAAAACAATATAAGAAATGTTCAATATATCGTCAATACTTCATTAGAATCACGAACAAATTAGCACTTCATTTTTCTGTTAATATATTTGTTTTGAAAAAATAATTTAATAATTTACTGAAAAAAGATTTACTAATTATATTGTTAAAAAAGATTTTATCATAATTGTTATGAATGTTGTCCCTCAGATTTGTGATCCGCTGTTTGTCGTCTTTGTGACGTTGTGACCATAGAGAAAAGTTTAACCACACAATTTTAACCACGTGGTTTCTTAATTTTTCACTCAGGAGTAAAAAGCAGCCTTTAAACTTGAGAAATGATGATTTGACATTTATGATAATTATCGATATTGAATGATATGAAATGTTTTTATTGTGATAACATTTTTGGCCATATCACCCGGCCCTATCCACAACCCTTTTTTACTTAGTCATTTTGCATGCAGTCATGCAAAAATGCAAAGCTTATCAATTGTGAGGATTTGCTTCATAAATCATTATAAAAATATCTTTGAGTGAGTTCGTGACAAGTTGGTTGGACAAAACAAGATATTTGATGACATCACCCTGTGGATTTGAGAAATTGTAATGGTTGTTTTATACACCAAACGATCAAATCAATAAATCGAGAACATTTGGCAGATTAATTAAAAAAGAAAATAATCGTTACTTGTATTCCTAGTCTGAATGTGGCCATAAAAGATACACTGTTGAGTCAGAGATCTCTCTATTACTTAATACGTTATAATTCCTCCATTGTGATGACTAATATAAGATAAACTTTATTGATCCCATGCAAGGAATGAAGTGTCACAGCAGCAGAAGGAAGTATAAGAATAGCACACATTTACCACACATAAATTGTACCCACAAACTCTTTTGAGAAACAAATAATCAAAAAATGAACTGAGGAAGTTGCAATAAATAATTAAATACAAAAATTGCACTTGGTAGAATGGAAGTGAATGGTGGCCTGTGTCCTCAGATAGAAGTTATTGCAGTTATTGCTCTTGTTGCACAACTTCAGTAATCCAATTGACTTATACTCCTGTAGTTTGTCCATTGAGAACTGTGATGATTGAGCACTCTGACAGCAGTGAGCACAGCAGACCTGCAGTAGTGTTCGTCACCCACACTGCAGATGGAGCAGCCTGTCCCCTTGCCTCCTGTGTGAATCCCAGAGAGCACCTCGAGACAGAGCTGGCCTTTCTACATCCTTGTTTCATCCTTGATGGTAGACATTCAAAAAAGTACCTGTAGCATCCAACATGTAGAACAGTACCTTGGTCGGTCCACTACTTTGGCCCTGACTGAAATACATGAACATATATTCATGCTTCCCAGACAATATATCCCACCTTAACGACTTTAGTGATCCTTTGAATATCCATCCAGCACCAATATGAGGTCAAACTGTTCAGCTTTTCCAATTCTTACATACAATACAGCTGTCCTCTTTTGTTTAATGCTAATTGTCAAATATTAGCACGCTAACAAGCTAATCTAAAACTGTTAACATGGTAAACATAATACCTGCTGAAGCATGTTAGCAATGCCACTGTGAGCATGTTAGCATACTGACTCTTAGATAAAAGCACCGCTGCAACGCTGTCCCCAAGCACAGAGCTGCTAGCGTTGCATCAGTCTTGTTTGAGTATATCAGCTTTTAGTCTTATCATAGCTAGTAGCTAATGAGCTAGTAAGCTAATTAGTCCACCCAGTAAAGCAATTAGGGGGAGGAACATGTTTTCTCCTAAACTGGATACTGTTGGAATAAAAGCATGATCATTTGGCAGACTTTAAAAAAAAAATCACATCTCATGTTGCTGCTGCATTGCATTCTGGTCTGTTGTCCTGCTATGGCCTCTTACCCTCTTCTATTATGGATTTCTCCTTCACTCAGAAGGGTTGACACCAAAACCTAGTGGTTACCACTGCTGTGTGTGATTGCTGAAACATTTCCCACTCCCACATTTTCCTGCAGCAGCTGAAAATAGAGCCTGTTTGAGCAGTTTTACCTTTGCTCCAGGTGCTTTCAGTAAAACACAGAAGAATCTGATGACTTAACAACTTTTTGGGCTGAATGTATTTTCAGTTTGAAATTGACAAACACTGATGGCTGCTGTCACTCTCCATGTTAAATGTGTCACTGTGACCTTGTCAGCCTAATCTAGTCTCTCCGTTTCTATCTCTGTCTTACACTGTGTGTGTTTGTGTGCACGTGTGTGCGAGACAGACTGTTTCGCTGTTGGATATGTGCTTGATGGAGAAACACACATGCACGCAGCGTTGCTGCCAATACATTTCCTTCTCAGCGTACTGACAGAGGCAGTGGAGCTCAACTGACACAATTACACAGGTTCATACAGGAGGAAATGCAATCATTGTTGCCGCGGGTAACGGCAAGCGGGGACTGCCAGCTTAGTCAAACCCCAACACACACACACACACACAGCCCAGTTTGTGAACTCAGCTGCCAGATGTTATACAAGCACCCGGCCTCCAATCAAATGAGCCCCACAGGTCCTTTATTGCGCAGGTGTGTGTGTGTGTGTTGGTGTGTGTGAGATTGTGTGGCAAGCAAATACATTTAAGGTTGACAAAATGTGAATTGGACCGTGCTGTGCTGTGTTCCTGCTGTTTCAGTGGTGTATGTGTTTCTTATTTATTATTCCACCTCCATTCACATTTGTTGCTCACACGCACACACACTTTCAGTACAGTTAAGCTTCATTTGTCATTTCACATCTTCCCACCATTCTAGAAATATATTCGGCATGAATGAAATGAGTGTGTGTGTGTGTGTGTGTGTGTGTGTGTGTGTGTGTGTGTGTGTGTGTGTGTATGCAAATGATATACATATCTTTGCTTCACTGTTTACTGATGTCGTTGTTGTGGTTGCATTATCATAATTGCTTTTTAAAGGTGAAAACCAACATGAAGTGTTTTAGTGAGGTGTGGAGCCACCCCAAGCCTCCAAAGAAGCTTCAGTGCTCCTTGAAATAGATGCCCCAAATCTCTGGAATTCTACACGAGGGATGAACACCATCTAGTCCCTCATTTGGTGTTTTGATGACAGGCTGTCTAACATGCATACACAAGGTGTAGGTGAAGTTGGATTTTAACACACATTTCCTGATGGTTACCATAAAATTACATATTCTAATTCTCTTATGTAATTGTTTCTTATACTGTATATTAGATTTTGTGGTAGAACCAATTTTAAAGTAACCTGCCTTTGAGGTGGAGCCACACAAAATGAACCATAGAGAATCATCTACTGTTTTAGTGTATGTCCCCTTCCTAGGTTTACACAAGTGGTTTCATGGGAGAGTCTGACCATCTATGTAGAGCTGATCAGTGTTAACTTTGTTTGTCTGCTGTTTGGTGTTTGGCAGGATGTTTATATTTATTGTGTTTTTATATTTACAGCTTTATTGATAAAGCCTGAACGATGCTTAAATGCTCCATAGATTTCAGGGGAAGTTACGAGTTGATTGATTAATCTCTATGGGTTTGTCACTATAAATGTTGTTGCTGTTTAACTTTACACACAGAGCCCGATTTACTAACATCCCAAACAAAGAGTACTAAATTGCGTGTGTGTTCTAAAATATTGCACGTGCAACTTTAGTACCTGTTATGGGTGATTTACTAAGAATTATTGCGTAGATAACAACAGGAGCAAACACAATGGAGGTGGGAGTATTTAAATGAAGGTTTTGCGTGTTGTAATGCTTTCCGCCATGAAGGGTCGGGAGGGAAAGCAGCCACTGCGTAAAAACCTTGGTTTGTTTCGTTCAGTGCATCCCGAGTATGTGGAAATCGTAGGCCTATGTACTTTCCCATCCTGCTTGGGACAGCACACCTAGAAAAACTGCTTTGGGAAACCCCAGCAGAAACAGCTACAGTATGCTGGAATGATCCAGACGTGAGGAAATGCCATCAGAACGTGCTTCATCCAGCCAGAGGGAACAATCACCAACCGTCCGCACCGTGCCCGGTCACTATGCGATCTCCTGTCCCTGGCCCTGTACGTCCTAAAGCCCCATTCCTTCTCCAATACCAACAATGGGTTTTGTTGCTATTACGACCGGCGCGCTGTGAACAGTTGTTGATCGTTAAAGCTAAAGGAAAATAAAAAACAGTTCAATTCATATAGTTCATCGAATAAATAAAATAACATAATTGTATTTCAATACATTGGATATAGAATAATATCTTATTTTGTTATCTACATTTTCTTTCATTACGGCTGTGTCTCCTTCTGGCAACAATAACAGAAGCCATCTCTGCACAACAATTGGCGGTTTGCACCTTCCTTTTAAACCTAACCTATACCACTAGTAAGAGAGAGTTAAAACTAACCACTTGTCTGTAATCATTTTTGTAGTTAACTTTTGATGTAGTTTCATCTCATCATCATCAAAGTGAACTTGCATAGCTTATTGTTTTTACCAGACCTAATGTGTTTGTTCTCTACTGTTCTAATTGTGGGATTATTGGGATTGAGCGGACTTTAGTGCAGATTAAGGCTGAGTTCACGTACTGTTGGTTGGGTAGAAGACATCCCCAATATACACATACACACAGATACTTTGAGAGCTTATGTCCTCATGTATCCCTGTGTGGCTTTTTTTAATGGATGTTCATTCATGCATGTACTCCCTCTCAGAATCTGTGTTTGTGTGTGTGCACGTTGGCCAGTGTGTGTAAGTGAAGCACCAATACCAACAGCGCGGCACACATGTTCTGTCTTGCTCTGACGTCACCGAAACCCACAACAGCTATTAGTCTACGCAAGCAGGTATCTGTCACGCGTGTGAGGCAATCGAAGCGATCTGATCAGTCGCCACCTCGATCACCTGGGGGCAACCGGCAGTGTGATCGCTTGTCATTGTAAAAAGATGTGCCAGGCGAGAGACGAAGAGGGAATGACGGAGGGAGTGAAGGTGAGAAGGAGAATGAGATTCTTGCTGAGAGACGTGAAAAAAACACAGAGACCAAGCACACACAGTTTTCTGTTCATGTTTACCCCTGTGATGGTGTTCTTAAAGCTCGCTGGCCTTGCAGCAGAAGGCCGGCTTTGCTCTAAAGGGCTCAAGGGCTTTCTGCACGGCAGCACTCACATATTGATGTGATGAAGAGCTCATTCAAAACAGCTTCTTTCCCCTTGAATGAGCAGCTTCAACCACACATGCAGCTCATATATACACACCAAAATACACACGAATGAAGCAACGAATGAATGAGAGACTGAGTAAGGAGGAGGAAGGTGTGCTGAAGGTTTAGTGTGGTGGTCAACTGATGTGAAATCCATTTTCCAAGCAGGCAGTTGTGTAAGATGCAGAGATGAAAATTCATTCATGAATTGATTCTTGACTGATGCAAATGTAAGGCCTTGACAGATTTTAGAATGAAATGTGAAATGAACAGAACACGGTTAGTAGAGCAATGTTAAACCATAGTTGGACTGTCCATCAACACTTTATTTGTTTTTATTGCTCCCATTTGTGTAGTGTAGATTAAAAATTAGGGTTAGGTATCGTAAATTTTACGATACCAGTACCAAAACCAATACCCTTAAAAGTATTGGGTAATTGTATCAGATCGCTCCCCATTACTTCATCATCATGGGTAGTATTAAATTGGGAAAGACATACAAATTATTTTATTTTTGAATGAGAGAGGAACAGTGAAATAGTTTAGCGACCAAATAAGTTGTGGGAAACGATTTTTAAGGTAATTTTTTGATGGGCTTGTTGAAAGTAAACAATGGAAAATTATTTTGCCAACTTTCGATCAATCAACTGAAGTGAAAGATCTCCCCAAGTTATTTTTCCTCTATTGGTGAGACGCAAACCGTAAAGTATAAAACGCGTAAGAAGTCTGTTTAAACAAGTCACTGAACTGCACTAAAGACACAAACCGAGGAAAAGAGATGCTGCACCTTCAGCCGATCAAACCAACTACACCTGAAGCAGCCGGACACTCGGTATCTACCGATACCGATTTTTTATTTAATTCACCTTATTTTAACATTCAACAACTCTGTTAATGAACAGAGCACTTCTGTGAGGTAGCTTGAACAATCAAGTAATAAATAACATAAATTCTTCACTTTTGGACTTTAGTGCAACAGTGAATATAAAAAGTCTAGGAGAAAAACAAATAGCACCTCAAAATACCCGACAGGCATGTAAACAAATACAAAAATAAAAGTGCCACAGTGTTTGCAAAGTGCATTTTTTAATGCAGTTTATGGTGCAGGCACATAAGGGGAAAAAAGGCGTGGTCTTCTCTTTCTTTCAATGTGTTGTTTGCGTGTTTGTCTGCAAGCAAAACCATACTGTCCAGTTCTCTACTGAGCTACCTGCTATAGGTCAAGAAATTCCCCACTGGAAGGGTTTCAGGACAAGTACGGCGGATACAATGCGAGTCACATTATGAGCTTTATAGCGCACACATACAGAATACTCATCCACAAACTAGGTAGCCTGAATGCTACTGCTACGCTAGCCCGTTAGTTTGATATTAGTGACGTTAGTCAGTTATGTTAGGTTGTAAACCTGCAATGAAAACACAAACACCATACTTAACTAATAAAATGACCCAATCACGTGATATTCATTTTTGATCTGAATTACTACTGAATGCTAATGAATAATAATAATGAACGTTTCTGGAGACTGGGCTGTTTCGGTCGATACCATAAAGGTATCGAGAATACCCAGCGATACCTATCCCTAAGAACCTGACCGCTTTTGCCAGTTTCCTTTCTTTTATTGTAATAATTCTTAAAACAATCTTTTTAACTTTTTTTAAAATGACGAAGTGCTGCACACAAGGCATCAGATACAAGATAAGACTAAGAGCACATAGCATTTGAGTAGCTCTGTGAGGCTGTACTTTTGGAGTACTTCTTCTACTCCAGTCTTATTTCCACAGGCAGCTCGTTCTACTGCCTCAATGCTGTGAATACACAGTTTCTGTTCCCCTTACTTCTAAGCCTCTGGCTGAGGATTTCAAGTTATGTACAAGCTCATATGGCACTAAAGGTCTGAAGCAGGCCATGAAGTGCCTCAAAAGAGCCTTCTCATGGTCTTAAATTCAATATCATTGTGCATTTAGCGGGTCTTAGAACATTATAAATTTGGATTTGTGTCAGCTGCACATGGCCTGAATGTTGTACAGGAGGAGGCCACAAAGGAAGAGAGAGAAACGGAGAGAGAACAGATAAGGATAGAGAAATGTTTGCTCTTATGCGACATCGGTGCAGCTGAAGGTAGATTGACACAGGAGTCAACTCCCAGTTCAGGCAGATTAACTCACAATAGGCTCATCTTCATTCATCACCTCGCTTGTCTTCCTGATGCGCACAGCCATACAAGAACTGAAATTTTTTGCATTTTGTTGTTGCCATGATCATTACTGAGTATTGTGAGCTTTTATGATGCTTGAAACAAAGAAATAATTTTCAAATGTACCAAAAAGTGAATAAATTAAAAGAAAATGTTCAAATGTTACACTTGGAAAATCCAATCACATTACCATGTGTGTGTAATTTTCTGCATATTAAGATTATCAAATACCTGTACCTGTTATAAATGGGATCTCAAAGGCAAAATAACTCACATAATTTTAAGTCTGGAAATACACTGACTCTGTTTTTCATTTAGGTTAAGAGAATGGCACTGAAAATGTGAGTCAGTGCAGTTTGTAAGAGGTAGAACATAATAAAGTAACGACAGGAACCCAAAAAATGGGTTTAAAGGGGTATTCCAATGATCCAATGATCCATGAACACATCATGAGAAGCACTACTCGGCCTGTGAAAACAAATTTAAAAGAAAACTGAAGGCAATGCGGAAGTATCTTAAACATGTTGTTTCTAATGCCCAGCAGGGGGCAACTCTACAGGTTGCAAAAGGAAGTCTGATTGTATAGAAGTCTATGATAAAATGATCTTACTTTTCACTTGATTTATTACCTCAGTAACCACTTATTAATCCAGTTATGAAGGTGACATTGCTTTGCTAGTGTTTGTCATTTGTGATTGTATTTCCATCAGTAATGTAGTCCTTGTATCCTGTTGCATTATGGGGAATGTAGGATGTATTGTTTTTTTGGAGATTGACCCATAATATGGACTAAAAATCATCTGGGGCAAAATGTGAAAAGTCTGGAATGATTTCTTTTAAGATCGATGCTTGCAGGTTCTTAATTCCTGGCAAAAATGCAGATTGAATATATGCAGCGGAAATGATACTCATCAAGCCAAGATAGGACTGCTAACTGCAACTGCTCAAATAGCCAATGTGCTACTACTCGAATATCAACTAAATAAACACTCAGTGTGCGCCTTGTTTTTATCATGCTGGTTTATGTGAGTGTGTAGATTTAAGGGTGACTTTTCTATTTCAAATTAATTTCTTGTAGACTAGACCCTGCAGGGTGTACAGCTTCCTCACACAGCTATTTCTCAGCTCTGCATCAGGAACAGTTATTTGATGCGGAAACCAGCGGGACACAGTGGAATAGAGGTTACATTGTCCAATAAATGATCTGCTTCTGACTCACTTGATTTTTTGTTTTATGCGTTCACAGAGGGGCATTTTCCGAGGTGGTCCTGGCCCAGGAGCGGCTGACCGGCCGGATGTTTGCTGTGAAGTGCATTCCTAAAAAGGCTCTGAAGGGGAAGGAGAGCAGCATCGAGAACGAGATTGCCGTGCTGAGGAGGTGAGTGCAGTTAGACACACACGCACATAGGCCTCCTAATTCCTGGTTACCGGGGCAACTGTGCATCTCGACA